>JAHWFP010039657.1:88205-100614 GCA_023313725.1 Lithobius niger | reverse complement strand
AAAAAAAAAAAGAACAACACCTAATAACTTGCTCGTCTATGTGCAAAATCTGAAAGAAATAGGAATTTTCCCCGTGACAGACGTAGGTAAGAAAGAGTATATTCATCTGGAGATAGGACTCCTATCTACACCGAACAGTGGAACCAATTATTCATGCAATGGTGTAGGATTCGTATCTACACTGAATGTGAGCCACCACTCCTACGCGAAACGTTAGGTATTGCCCCTGCACAGAACGCTACCTTAGTACGAATATGCGTTAACATTTAACAAGTAGGAATCGTGAGTGTACCGAACAGTATTCAGGAATCCAGCAGGAATGTTATCTACACTGACATAAGGGAGCGTTCAAAAATTACGGAACATTTTTTTTTTCTTTAGCAATTTCGACCCCCGTTCCCCTTTGTAACACCAGTGTGTCACTTGGCTTGACCCTTTCCACCTGAAAATACGTAACGTTTTCTAACAGCCCCCTCCCCCCGATTCCACTGCCCTCCAGTTGTATAGGTTTTTTTTTATTGAATTCGTTTTTATGAGCAGTCGTAATACCTAGGGGTGTAATGACCAGATATTTGCAGAAAAAAATTTAAGTCGTTAAACAGATGTAAGAGAAATAGTTTAACTAAAAGAATGTAGATAAAAATGTAGCACACAATTAGTGTGTTACTATAACTTCATCATACTCACCCTCCCCCCATCGTAACAGATAATAACACATTTGCTGAACTCCTCCTCCAGGCGTTACGTAATTTGTGAACGCTCCCTATTGTAGGTTGGGAGAACTTCGTTACAGTAGGGAGAATTTGTTTTTTTATCAGCAAAAAAAGCATTGTTTCAGTTAGCACGTGATGGCTTTTTTCTAAATAACTACTTCAGTTAAACTAAAATAACCTTGAAAAGGCACATGTTCACATAGGAAGCTATGATTTGAGCCTATTCCCATGATTTTTGGTGGTGTAGTTTGACCTGTAGAGAGGACAGACGAAAGCATCCCCAGAACAACAACAACAAGAAGCAGAACAAGAAGTTGTCTATTTGGCCCCGCTCTGGATCTCGGCTTTGGCAGGACCGAATTTCACCATTTTTGGACTGTAGAGAGGCCTTGACTAGTCGAGGCTGGATTCCAAATTTGGTTTTAAAATGTTCACTTTTGACGGAGTTATAAGCTCTCAAAGTTGAGAGTTTAACACAGAGACCCTAGGCTGACCCTTACTAACACTGGCTATCGCCAGTGTTAATACAATAATACAACGTTGTGTTATTGCCCTATAGATGGTGCTGGATGCCATCCGATTTTACTTATGGTTGAGTACAGCAGTGTGGATTAGAAACTAAAGTGTTGCCACTCTAAAGAGAATGATATCACTACTTTACAGTGTTTTTAATGGATAAACGTGATGCTCATATGTCTAACTTAAAAGGAGTGATATCAACACACCAAAACATTCGACAACTTAATCGCACCGAATAATACTTTGGACGTTAAATGAAAACTTGAACATTGCTACCGAAAGTAGCAATGTTCTGGTTTTCATTTAACCTTCGAACTATTAAGCGGTGCGATTAACTTGGCGAATGTTTTGGTGTGTTGATGTCACTCCTTTTAAGGGCCGAACCGTTCGGAACTTGGCCGCTGCCCCTTTTACCAGTTTTGGTTTTTGATACGATAGAACATTTCGGAGTTGTGAATTACTGCTTTAGGCTATATGTCACTGAGTGTAAGCTACCAACCCCGACAATTCTCTTTCATGATGTGCTAAATCTTTTAGAAGAAAGGAAACGCACGTAATTTGTCATTTATAATTGAATAAGAACCGCCACACTTTACGTAAACACGCCAATAAAATCAAATTAATCCTTAATGGGTAAAAGCAGTAGCGAATAATTGCTATACATCTAGGACGACATATCCGGAGATTCATGATTTAAGGCGCAGTCATCAGTGATACTTCCGCTTTGAGATTATGGGATGGCAACCGCCATTAATGTTGAACATGGTGGGCAAATTCAGTCGCAATAACTGACGAACGTTGGAGAAACTTACGTCCGACGATGAAGGTAAAACACGTATAGCTACAGTCAAACTGTGATACTGTTTGCAAAATTTATCTCAGCACAGGCAAAAGTTTGAACTAATTTTCTATTAGCTCTTCCATTTTATAAATTGATGTTTGCAACGTATTTAAGAAGCACAGCGTTTTCACGTTTGTGGCAATCTTACACTTTAATATTTCGTTGGGTTCGATGTAGAAGTAGATAGAGTATATTGTTACATGGTAGGAGTGATTACGTCAAGAATGATGAATTATGGGATGTGTAACTCACGAATCTTATTCAGACGAGAGCAGAGGCGAGAGTGCCCACCATGTTTCTTCTGTTTTTTTTTTCTAATTGTTGTTTTAATCTGAAATTGCTATTATACTCTTCACAGGGCATTACAGTAATTTTGGAAATAAAGTAAATAACTAAATAGATTGTATGATTGGCCTCTCGCAAGTCTCACTCAGACGAGAACAGGAAGTTTGTTCCGCCATGTTGGTTACCAGCGTCGGCGAAGCGCCTGAGTAACTGCAGCTTGCGAAGGTTTGGAATGCATTGTTTCAAGTACAGTTGCAAGGACGTCGGAACATCCATGTTTGACTGTCTGTCGTTTTGTATTCCACCGTTTGCACAAGGCCGTCCGGGAGAGAAACAGCAGATTTCAGCTCCTGTCTCCACTCAAGTTGATTTAACATCACCAAAATCTTATTTTACCAAAGCAGTGCTGAGATCTTTAACTGCCTGGCACGTTCAGGAACTGGAGTAGAATCGGGAGGCAAACCATGCAATTTCTACTCCAGTTGGCCTTGGTTCGAAAAACAAAATGCCTTCCTCGTTTTAAGTTTGTTTAAATGTTTATTCTTGCAAAGTGACACACCCTTGGATTATACGCAGCACATAGGGATATTTTCCACATATATTTATTAGGTAAAAACCTACACAGCGTAAATAATTACGTCCGTTTTCCGCAAAAGTAAAAACGGACACTAGTTCGACTACTGGCGCATGAAGGTCAGGACTCAGCGAGAACGGCGAGAATGGGTAATAAGCCTAAAAGTACAATAACGTACGGAGCAAATTAGTACAGGTGAGAGATACTGTTCTTTGGGAGAAACTAGGGAAATAGTTTAGTAATAACATATGTGCACTCTATTGCTATAAACATGGGAACATAACTTACACCGGAGCAGTGATGGCGCTAGGGGTGGGCCAGGGTTGGCCATGACACCGCCCTCCCCCAATTATTTCACTGCACCCCCCCTCTCCCCCCGCCAGCCTCTCTACCCCCAACTTTCGGCTCACTACCAGAAAACAAAACAATAAAAAAAAAATTGCAGGCTAAACTTGAAATAAAATGAATAAACTAAGCTACTCAGGTTGACTTGACTTTCCAAGTCATCCACTGGATTGTCATTGCCAAGATTTGATTTGATTTGATTTTTATTTGACTTAAAATTCCTTGTTTGATTCAATTTGAAATTCATGTCAATTCCACAAAATCCAAATCAATTTACCCAATTTCAGGTACAAAATTTACCAAAATCATCTAAATTTCCGTCAATACCTTAAATTTTGTCAGAATTTACCTGAAATTGCGCTGGATTTAGGCGGAATTGGGTGGAATTGAATGAAACTGGTCAAAATATTTCCTGAATCAATGGGGAATTGACTGGAACTAACTGGATCAACAAACAGCAAGTCAGTGAATTGGAATGGATTTGACCGAATGAGAAACAAAATTAATTGATTTGAAATTATTTGAAATAGCAAATACAAAATATGGCAATGATTTGAACTGCGTTGAACCATGGCAGTGACTTGGTTGGAATTGACTCAGACCAGGGGTGGATCCAGAATTCTCTTAAGGGGGATGCTTTACCAAGCTTTTCATATGAAAATATGTTTTGTGTCCTAACGTTAAAAAGAGCTTACCTCCCGACTCCTTTTTAATAATGCAAAACAGTCGCACAGTCAAAACTGCAGTTTTTCCCCCTTTGCTTTTTAAATTTATAATACAAAATTCAAATCGCATAAAAAAGTATATGTTTATAGTGAGTATGGGAGGCCGCACCACCCACAACATGCTAAATCCGCCACTGACTCAAACTCATGAAATTGAATTGGAATAGATCTAGAATTTAGAAAAAAAAGTAGTTTATTACGACGGCTCGAAGTTCATGGTGAACTTGTGTGTGCCGTAGAAGTCAATAGAAAGAAACAATAGAACGGCAATGATAGGAATAATATGGAGGTAATATTGAACACATTATTTGTTGACAAGTACTATTTTGAACATAAATCCGTAGTAGGCATCAGGAACAAAAATAAACACAACGTAACAGTTAAAAACAACAAAAAATTATAATCACTAAATGCACATGCCACATTTATATATACACTATGTATGTATACTATATTTAAAAAAATATCAGACCGAAGGTTTATCTGCTCATTGCTTAATTGATTTCTTGATTAAGCAAGAAGTGTAGTCGAATAGCTGATTTTTAATCTCATTTATCCCATCAATTTGGAGCAGTTCAATAGGGATTTCGTTAAATATAGTAGGAATTTTATATTTGTTTGTTCGTTTGTTATATTGATTCTTGGCAAAAGGCTCTTCATGTCGATATGGGGTTTTCCTGAAATAATTGAATTGTTTATCAACGGTATGTAAGTAGAAATGGATTTGATTTGACTTGCTACTCATTTGATGTCTAGGTCATTGACTCCAATCCATTGAAATGGAATTGTGCCCACCCCTGGGTGGGATATTTACGTGTTTTCTGCACTCGTAGTGGATGGAAACGTGGCGGCACACATTGAATTTCCCGCAAACATAATATGGCACAAACTACAGCAACCATCTCAACCAATTCATTCATTAGCCTGTCGTCTGGTTTACTTGAACTGTACTATTTCCCAAGGCGTTATTGCTTATAGGGCAGTGACACAACATAGTATTATTGTATATAACTCTATGCTGGAGCCAGTAACAGGGTTAGCTGCAAGGGTCACTGGAGTTGGGAAAAGAAGGGCAGTCTTACTGAAGCCAATGCTGTTAGAGCGGATTTCTTAGGCCTATAACGCGCGATTTTTGTCGATTTGTTGGCAGTTGCTGATATTTTTAAGCAAGTGGGATCTTCTCTTTTCCGAATACAACGTAGCAGCACAAGGGATTGAAGAAAACAACGTTTTTTTAAGCCTATGAAATTCGCTCTCAAAGCACTGCCTTGACTAGAAGTGCCGTTGTTTAACCCTCCATTTCAATCTAGTGCCCCTTGCAACTATCTCTCTTGTAGCCAATATGACGTCACATGACGCTGCTCTATAGTTCCCGCTCTGAAATTAATCACAATCTGTGCTTATATCAAGAATGATACATATAAGCACGGATCGCGATTAATATGACTAATTAATTCTTGACAGTGACTATCTCCAATCTGGTGTTAATAGAATCCATTCATAGTCCGAGTTTCCGTACGTTTTGCATCTCAAATAACAAGCCGGAAAGACACGAACTAAGAAGCCCTGCACGTTTTCTTCGATGGACTGCGCACTCCTGGAATGGTGGGTATATATTTTCAGACCTTTTCTCCATAAAGTTATGCAGAGAAGTCGATTTCCCAGGGGCAGCAGGAAAAGCCGTTTAAGGCGGGCTGAAAATAGGTCTGCCGTCCTCGGAGGCGGAAACAAGCGGGATAACCGTACGGGATGTCGATGGTTTCAGGCCCAACGAGTCAAGGTACTAAATTCTTTCTTCTCCAACGCTTTGGCCTAAGAGAACACGAGACGGGCCAGACAAATTAGACGCTCGAAAGACCATGAAATTGCAGCCTAGAAATGCCCCATTTAGAACAATTTATTACATCTTTAGCAGTTGTTCAACGGTGAGAGCCAAGCAGCTGGGGTTAACAAACCAAATAGCACCTATAATAAAGTAGAAGAAGCTAAAAGAAACGGAGGAAAGACTAATGATTAAGAATGATGGAAAGGCAAATAATTTCGCAAGAGTTTCTATGCTTCCTATGTTGGTCTTTCTATTTCGATCCTATTCCTATCACCGGAGAGCGCACAACCAAATAATTATATAATGTAAACCCTGCCTGAAGTATTTTTTTGTATTAAAGTGTGGCTTAATCAGATACAGAGAATTCAAAATGCTTGTGTGTACACTGCATTTTTAAACTTAAGAAGTTTGATTGCACAAGAGCTATCACAGAATTATCAATTTGTGGTACATTCGTTCTCCATTTTCTTTCAATAAATGTGTCCAAATCTTTGCATAAAGAACCCAGTCTGTTTGTTTAATTTGTTTAATTTTAAATCTGCACTCAGTGATCAAAGTCTTATTACGGACGCGATTTAGGCATGGCCGCATTTGACTCCTCCCCCCCCCCCCACTCCTCCTCAACGCTAATCGTTATTTTTGGTACAAAGAATGATACTGTGGAATAAATCATGCTTGGGAGGCATGATTTTCACGAATTTACAGCCTCTGCTCAAAATGCAAACACTGATTGTTAAAACTCTGGCATTTCGGAAAATCAGGTCTTAGCTGTTCACAATGTTGGCTCCAATGTGCTTCTTCGTTTATTAACGTGTCTGTTTCGTTGATGATTTTTAAGTTTTTAGTTTAAGTTAAGACGGCCTCCATGCACAATTTCGAGATCGTAAAATGTGCCTACCAGTCTTCATGGAAGTAAAAGGACCTCATCGAGTCCTTCCAGCATCTTTACAGCCACAGAATAAAAAGCGTCGGCCAGTAAGCTTACAGCTTTTTTAAGACCCAACCGGCAGATCTTAAGTGGAAGTTACCACCATCATTTCAGTTGTTTTTTTTTTTTGCCGCATGAGGAAGGAAACTGGAGTACCCGGAGAAAACCCTCGTGCAACGGGCGGAGAAAAACCCCACATATACACTTCTCTTAATCACCAGGATCGAACCCGGGTCTGTAAGAAGCCAGAGATGTACAACCGGAAACCAAGACGCATGTCGAATCTGACGCCCCAGTACTCGCGGCTGGGGGTTAAAGCAACATCCAGCCTGCCTTATAACCTTCCGACTGCCTCACAATACCCACGCGACGATCACATCCACGTATTTACAACAGCTAAGGTCAACTGAGACGGTAGCTTCGTTCCTCGCAGCGAAAAACGTAGCTATTATCTCAGTTGGCATTGCGCCTAATAGTCCAGCCAGCGTGAACCCATTGATTGTGTCGTCAAAAACCGGAATGATTTCTTGTATTTTAAAATCACAATTTGTAATTTTCTATGTAGACTAGTGTCTTATAATTTTGCTTCGGCGATCTATTGGAATTATTAATTTTAATTTTTACTGCATTAGCCTTCTAAATCTTTGATCTCATACTAATTACTAGCAAACGATTAAAATTAATACTGCGCGCACACAGATAAAACTTCCAAGGTCATTTAGGCGCGCGATGCATCATTTAAGTTCGGGACAAACGTAAATAAAGTTAGTAATATTTAACAGAAAATCTCCTAGACGCCACATTTTAAAACGGATTTTTAGCAAGGGAAAGACTAACGGTAAGTAAATAGACCTTTGGGGCCGTACTTGATGTGGAGGATCGAGAAAAATGGCTCTGGGAGGTATATCCCTTTAAATTGTGATTTAAGGTGTAAACAGTAGTAATGGGTGATACATTGTACGATTAAGGTTAAAGTGGAGTGCAGAGTTAACGCGTATTTTATAAGACTGCAAATACAACATTCAATGCTCTTTTGAATAAGGGACTTATTCCTTTAGTTGGTTCCCAAAGTTGGTTGGTTAAAAATAAGCAAAGCGTTGAATGTTTCACTATAACCTTTCGTGATACCTACTTCATGTCTGATTAGATAGGGCAAGTGTATAGAGAGAACAAACGTGCCTCAAGCAACTTCGGTCGTTCAAACATGGGGCCGAACAAAATGCAATGAAACTCTGAATGCGGTTCAACCGTAGAAGTGCGTGCAATCTTTGTTCGTGAAACCCCTAAGATTCTAACGTAAAGGTGTAAATAGACTTTTTTTTTTTTAGTTTCGCAAAATTCTCCAGGGCCGGATTAAGCCTGACAATGACCCCCCCCCCCAAAAAAAAAAAAAAAATTATTCTCATTTCGAATTTATTTCCAACAATAAAACATCAATTTAAAAAAAAACGGTGCATTGATTATGAACATTGTTTATAAATTTTATTATTAAAAGAATTGTTTGCTGGTTTTCATTAATAACTTCTAAGAGCTTTAAACTATTGATTCCGCTCTTCACCTGCAGTAGAAAGGGGCTCGTCGAGACGATTAAAATGGTAATAGCCATATCGTTCGCTCTGCTCACTCTATTGGTGTTATGCCATGCTTCGTTCTTCCATCCCCAGAGTATCACAAAATCAAAATAAATCATTAAAAAAATTATGGAAATCTTCACAAAATGGCATTATTGAAATGTCAAAACAAGATAAAAAATTGAAGAAATGGTTGAAATTCGGGTGGAATTTGGGTCGAGAAAAAAGATTGTTCGCCTGTAGGAGCTAACTGCCCTTTAGAAACGGGCACCCGGTGCTATAATCCTACTCCGAACGTCTCGAACTAATGCCATTTGTTTCCGATGTTAACAGAAACTGACCAGAGGAATTGCGTCAGGTGTACCAATGGCTTCTTCGTCACTTAGGTTTAAGTCACCACGAAGTTGAACCGGTTGTATGTATAATTAAACAAGATGGAAAGCCAGATGGCTCGAGAAGGGTTAATAAAAACAGATGCAAACCTATTGACGATGCCTTTTGGACTTAAATGTCAGACTGCCTGAGCGGGGAATGAAACCAAAGGACCTTATAGTCCTCCGTTGAGCCATACTGACACGACCAAAAGGAAACGTTCATTAGGCAGCATTTAACACGCAAACGTATACGTATAAACATTCACTTTCCAATCGCCTTTTAATTTGGCCCATTTAGCTCTCCATTATGTTTAATAATTGATTTTCGTTTTATTCTGTATTCCGTTCGCTTTCACGTGGTGTGTGGCGTTTATATGCACATGTGTGCGTGTTAAATGCTGTCTATGGACGTTTCCTTTTGGCCGTGTCCGTATGGTTCAATGGCAGGACTTTCGCCTTTGATTTCAAAGGTTGTGGTTTCCAATTTCCAGTTTTGGCAGTACAAAAGGCAACGTAAATAGGTTTGCATCCAATTTTGTTCAGGTTATATAATATTGCTAATTGCAGTGTATTTTTGCCCAGACAAACCTGACGGCGTTGCACATTTTTCCACGCAAACACTTGGATGTGAAATGGGCTTGGTGCTTTACATGCCTTCCATCGAATGGACATCATTTTCGCGGAAGGTTATAGTCTAACATGTATTTTATTACTGCAGATGTTGCACTATAACACAAAGAAAGTTTAAATTTGGCTTGAAATATATTCGCAAAGCTTTACGTGAATGCCCATTTGTTTCTGCAGTATCGTCACTCATCGTATAGATTCAATAGGGGAAATGTCCCTTTTTCCCATATGGCGAGTACACCTTTGCTTGCAATTATTTTCCAGTATAATGTCCAAGTTTTACCTGGAAGTTCATGCGGCAAATGTAACACTGGATAATGCATACATTAAGCACATATACATAATGCAACCAGACTCCCTTTTGGACACGTCACGCATGTGTGAAGCATGAGCAACATTAGGCCTAAAATTGTCAATGACGCGCACTTGCCTTCATCACTTTAAATTTGTGGGGGGATTTGTTTAGCCTTGAACCTGTTGAAATTCAAGGCTACCGTTTTTTTGGCATCGTATTTGAAATCCGGTGCTTTCGAGTAACTCGTGTCGGCTCTGGACCTGATCTCTCCGCCAACAGAAAACAAACACAAGTCAGGAGAGCAGCTTCTTTCGGACAAGAGGAAACATCATTCTTTGAAGTGAGAATAAGTTTTTCAACAGCCAGGTGTTCACGTAAAGGATCTAAACAATTTAAGTTTAGCTTTGACTCGCAAGGGATGGTTTTTACAGCAACAGTCTTCTACTTACTGCCTTTACAACCAAATGGTAAAGGTTTTTGAGTTTTACGACATAAGGGTGCACAGAATACAAAATAGACCGAGTACGGAGTATTATTATTAGGCCACTATATGTATAGATCGAATGCTACTGCAGAATACCAAAGAGATTAAATTATCTGTAATTATTAGTGATTAGAGGAAGCCTGTGCTATGCACATCTGGTGTTGGATGCACCGTTTGCTACACTGGTGCGGTTCGGTCGCTTATATGTATATCCATGTTTCACCGAATTAAGTTTCTTCATTCAAAGTTTGGCACACATTGGCTAACAAACGCTGATTTTCGTTTGCTTCGCTCACTCAATCAGCGCATCCTGCGACTCAAATCAGAGGATGCACCGTTCTAAAGATTGGCTTACTCAAGCATCATTGCTTACAATATTAGTAATAACCAAAGGAACACAATGGAGTCAACCTTGTTCGTGGTACCTACCCTAAAGATTTTTCCCCCAACATTTTTTTTAGGTTAGTCTGGCGCAGTAACTTGTATTCGACATGGCACAACACGTTTCTTTAATTAACCGTGACCTTTTATGGTTAAAAACATTTCTTTTTTCGGTTTATTTAGATTTACGTAAGGTTATAAGTTTCACGTTCAAACTTGATTTTCTAGGAATGCGAATATCGCTAAGCGGTCAATCACTAAAAACATCATATCTTTACTTCAAATTGAGATCATAACTTGCAATTTTTTACACAATTTCCCAGGTGTGGTGACTATGAAGTGAACCAAAATCATACTTCTACACACTTACGGTGTGGCTATCTAATTTCATAATACATGCAAATTGTGATTATATTATAAAATATAAAAAAATGTGATATCAGAATTATTTTGGTTCACGTGATTGCCCTATGTATACAGATGATTTAGAGCCCAGTCTTGTTCACGTGCAACAATTTTTCCCGACGTTATCAAAGTAGCAGTCCAAAAGTACTATAAAATTTGCTAAAAACGTAGCGGTGCAGTACTCACCCCCAAAAAATAGACTAATTGAAAATATAATATATGTCCTAGACTCGTATTTCAACACAGTTTAAGGTTTTAAAAAAATTGTGACTCTAGGGAAATTACACTAAAGAAAAAAAAAGTCCAAAGTTAGGCCTCAGTTTAGGGTAGGTGCCCCTTTAAAAGCTAAGAATGGCAAGTGACAGCAGTAATGACGAAAAAATTGGCATGTCATCATGAATTCGGAGATTGAATTCGGATAATTGGCCTGGCCTTCCAGCACTCATGACCATTATACGTTATCTCGACCCTATACGATCGCCACTGACTTGTGTTTTCAGGTTGTCACTACCGTGCCCTCCAAAAAGAAGTTTTGAAGCACCTTACTCACCGAAACGGTGTTAAAAACGTTACTTATAGTATTTTGCAAGTAACCAGGGGTGCTTAAAAGCTTCTCTTCGAGGGCGCTGTCACCCCGCTGTCACCCGCTGAAAACTCTTTGGGGGTGTTTTTTTCTTCTTAGAGTGTACAGATTCATCTGTTTTTCGAAACAGGTTTACAGGATGGTAACCACACACAATTTAACGAAAGAAATGTAGTTAATGACATGAAACAGTAAAATGAAACAGGACTACTCAACACTAACAGCCGCATTCCAGAAATCTACTCAAGGACCAAGTCGAATTAAGGGTGAGCGTAAGGGTAACAGCGCGTATAAAGACATTCGTTTTTGTGGTTGTACTAAAATTGTTGATCCTTACCTAGGATGTTTTCACTTACATTTGCCCTCTCACACTCAAACTTGAGCGAATTTCTGGAAAAATGCGCTATATAGGTTTTAACCTAATACATAGATGCAGAAAACTACCAAGTTGCGTAACACTTTAAGGGCGCATTTATGCAACGACATGCCTTCGCCTTCTCGCAGCTAAAAGCTAGAAATCATCTAAAATTCCAACATGGAGGCGGTTTTAGCCTGCTGGCTCGCAACGAAAACAGTCAATACATGAGTTCAGAAGCAACTGGAAAAATCGTTTCGTCAGGAGGAATTCTTTTTCTCATTGTCACAGATTGTAAGAAAGCAAGCATTTACTCAAATGATGTCATAGTTAGCTAATCCAGGCAGTGTTGTCACCATGGCAAAGACACATTTTCCACAGCGATTAAACTCTAGCTGCGAGAATACAAGGGCGAGTCGTTGCGTAAACGTGCCCTAATGCAGGCATGCGGCACATCTGCTTGCAACATTGTTCCACAAGCGTGAACCGGCGAAGCAGATGGCTACTGTAGGACAAGACCGGCGAAGCAGATGGCTACTGCAGGACAAGACCGGCGAAGCAGACGGCTACTGCAGGACA
>JAHWFP010039657.1:76035-88195 GCA_023313725.1 Lithobius niger | reverse complement strand
ACCGGCGAAGCAGACGGCTACTGCAGGACAAGACCAGCAAGGCAGACTGCTACTGCAGGACAAGACCGGCAAAGCAGACGGCTACTGCAGGACAAGACCGGCGAAGCAAACGGCTACTGCAGGACAAGACGGGCTAAGGCAGAAATTGCGTGTTTCGCCTCCCGACTCAACGCCAATTCACGTGCGTGCAGAAAACTGATGGCTTTTAGTGCTGCTCTGGTAAAATAAGATTCTAGCGATGTTGTATCAACTCGCCTGTATCTGAGAAACGAAACCGACAGCTTCTCTCCCTGATGACCTTGTGACGAGAGATGGAATATGAAGCAATAGTTACAACATGGTCACCCACGTCCAACGGATGAGTATAATATATTTACTCACTCCTGAAAAAATACATTTAATATCAGGAGCGAATAAATATCGTAATATCGTAATTTTGATCTATTACAGGAGCACATTTTTGCCAGCAAAAACGCCAGCTTAATAATTATTTTTCTTTGTTTGCTGCCCACACACCACACCTGAACATCAGATCTCGTGGAATTAGTGTTTGCTTTTTCTGTGTGGCCTTGTAATTTGCGTCGAATGAATAAACTTAACGTAACTAACTTAACTTAACATCTGATTATTTTGTTATATGTATACGTCGGATTTGCTAAACAAACGTATATCTGTAGTAGGCTAGTGTCTGTGCTGCTATCTACCGGAATACTATGTCAGTACACAATCGCTTTCAACATTTAGGACAGTCAGATGTTTCAGTGAATTTGAATTTATTTGACGAGGGCCGTGGCCAGACGCCGTACGCCCCATTACAAAATAATAATAACAACAACAATAACACTGACCTCACCAACTAAACTAACTAACACTATAGCCTACTTCTGCAACAAACCAACAGAACTTTCGACAGCCACACCGCCGCTTCAGTGAAGATTTCAGCTTTAACAATCCTCCTTAACTATCTCCCCTCCTCCCTCCCCCTCCCTCCCAACCACACACACATAGTCATAGGACAGAATAATAATCACTGCAGGTTTAATTGGTTAGAGGAAAGATGGGTTGAGATTGGGGCGTTTCGGAAGCGAAAAAAAAAAGAGTAGTGACGCTTTGGCCTCAGAGCAAAGCTTTCATTATGTCTTTCCTTTGTTCTTAAGAAAGACGTGCAGGTCAGAATTGGTGTTGCCCTTAAAAAAACAGTTGATTGCAGACGAAGAACAGCTGGCCGCAGACAACGGACAAAGTGCCCCAACAAAAAGCAAGTTGATTTTGTCTTTCTACCAGGCCATTCAGCCACGAGAACGAACCTTATAAGTAGTTAAATGTCCTGCTGCGTTCAAAGTGGTTAAATATAGTATACTGAAGCATTTACTCGTAAGACATGCTTAGAAAGAGAAGGTATGGAAAATCGGCCAATTTTTCAATCAGACAACTATAAAAAATAACATTTTACCAGCTACAAAAAATTAGAAAAATATGATTCAGGAAAAGAGAGGGACATTTAATCTGTAAAGCCTTCCCAGTTAACCACTTAAATAGAACTAGCTGCATCCCGCCGGTCTAGCTGGTTTCCACATGCACGAGCGAAATACTTTACTGGGCTGCATGAAATGAAAGCGGCCACCAAACCACCCCCCCCCCCCAGCCCCCGCGAAATCCCCTGTACCACCCCTCTATATCCCCAATGTTCCCCCACTGTGTGATCAGATTTGCCCCTACGGCCTTCCCAGCATTCCCTGCCCTCCCTCCACACTCTCGGGCCCCCCCCCCCCCACACACTTCCTTCATTCTGTGGCTTGGATAGAGCCCCTCCCCCAACATCCCAGCTCCCCCTCCTTTGGAACCCTTGGTGCAAGTGTTTGGTCTTCTTAAGCCCGTGTCAAACGGAAAGACTTTCACTCACGACACGATTGTCCTAAGGGCAGAAGTGATTTCCCTCCACATTTTGTCCTGTCTTGAGTTGGTTGTCACACCGGCAGATTGCCCTCAGGATTAACAAACACTTCAACATGGCTTGCTCTGTTTACGTCCAACTTCACCCCTTTTTATGGAAGGCGTGGTATGCGTTCACCATTGGTCTCTATTGGTCATGTGAGTAAAAGTCGGTACCCGGAGGGTTGGCCATCGAGTCTGGACGACTCTTTAATTACTCCCAACTTTTGTCGTCTGTCCCATGTCACACGAGCCAACTTACCCTCCCGACCCGATTTTTAGCCGTGTCGTGAGTGAAAAATCTGCTCGTCTGACACGGGCTTTAGGAAAGTAAATCGCGTTTTCTATGGAGGGTGCCACTCTTGTTCTCAGTGTGGGTGAGTTGCCTGTTTCCGTGTTTTGATACCAAGCGCGATAAGCCTACAACAACGATCGTGCATGCAGTAATTGTTCTTCAACCAACCTTGGAACTATTCAACTCGGCTCCAATAACCAGCATTGTGTAGCAACATTTCGTTTGCTACTGATTGTTGCAGGGCCTTAGGGCTTCGTCGGGCCGATGACCGGGTGCGGTTAACGCTCGCTAAAACCCTTTGACCCCGTTCGAATGACGTTCATGTGGAGTGATGGTCCTGGTGTTTCGATGAGTTGTACTTTGGTATCTCTTGCGGACTTTGGTGTCTTTTGCGGCAGTGAAGTGGTGGCTTGGCAGTAGGATGGGGTAGTGGGGGTGTCTCAGTGGTGTGTTGGTGCTGGACTTATGGTTAGATTTCGGATAAGTTAAGTTAGGTTAGGCATGAGTGTATGGCTTCCCAAGCCGTCTAGAACCCAAATAAACAAACAAACGTTCACACTGTTGGGCGCTCGTCCTTTTTCTTTGCTACCGTGACAAGAATGAACCTGCTCGCCCTCTTGCTACCGCCTCCTCATTGTTTAGTTAATTTGAGCCGTTTTCATTGGCTGTTTCCTCATTGCTTATTGATGATTTGCTGCGTGCATCTCATCCCAACGTAAGCTTGTAGATATTAGACGTGAGGATGAAAAAACCCAAGGGATATTAGTTGCCATGGTGATGGTGAAGCGACGACAAAACAGTGGCATAAGTCTGCCTGCACTAGTTGACGTGGTCGATGACTGGAAAGATGACCTTGGCAAAGACCGTGCCTGTCACTGCCGCTCTGAGTAGTGTGAAAGACTATAGGCTCCTTCAGCAGCTGGAAAATCTCGGCCCCCACATGCAGATATTTAATAAAATTAGAATACATTTTCGATTTTCGTACTGAATGATTCTTCAGGTATGGCGGTGTAGCTAAGCTAATCTAAATTATTTTGTAACCTAACGAAGTTACTTGCGAAATTAGGATATTTGTCCCATGTCATTAAATATTTGTAAGGATTTTAACGATGGTTTGTTTCCCGGCTCGAATACCGCTTCATTACACTTTAAAAAACTACACAATGAAAAAAGGTTTGAATTAAGCTGATTCATTTATCGAGCCTTATAATTTGCATTATAGGCTAAACAAAAAAAAAAAAGAACTGATTAGGAAAAAAGAAGGAAAAAAGTAGTCACTTTTAGTCGTTCAATCCTGTGTTATCCTATCGTCAGCTTCTTTTGGAGACAGACAGCTGATATTAGTCTTTGGGCGCTTCAAACTGCAGATTTGAGATAAACAACGCGACTGAAGAATGAAGCTTTGTTTGATCGGGAGACTTTGGTTACCTGGCAACGTAAATGTCACTATTAGTGACACAGCGTAATGTTTCTTCTTCAAAAATATGTGCGAATAAAATAATAGTGACTACTAGCTAGCTAATTTCACAAAAATAAATTGTTCCTTGTGGTGCATAGAGCTGACATTTTGCAGATATATAGTTTAACCGCGGAGCGTGTCTTGTTCTGGTTTGGGGTTAGGGGAGCGTAAATTCAAAGTCACCAACCAATCCGTATACTATTTTAAAGGCAGAGTTGCAGGATTTTGTTGTTTGTTTGTTTTCGCATTTTGCTGTTCTGAGAATGACAATTTAGCTGGAGAAATCCAAGCGGAAAACCCAGGGACGAGAACCGGAAGTTGGTAGGCGCCATGTTGGCGTTACTAACGTTGGCCTGAAGAAATGCTGCTTGCGAAGGTTTGAAATGCATTGTTACTAGTACAGTTGCAAACCCCTGGTTCCACGAGCGTGAAGCGACGAAGCAGACCGCTACTGCAAGACTAGCAGAAATCGCGTGTTTCGCCTCCCGACTCAACGCCAGTTCACGCGTGTGCGGAAAACTGATGCCTTTTAGTGCTGCTCTGGTAAAATAAGACAAAAACCCATAAGGGTAAATGGACCCATCAATTTTTGGCCATGGAAAGTAGTGATCTCAGAGCCAAACTGGCTGCCACCAAGTTTGTGGTCCGAACCGTGATCACTCAAGCTTAACTGACAACACCCAGATGTCGGTTAAGATTGAGTGATCAGGGTTGGGACGGAAAACTTGATGGCAGCTATTTTGGCTATGATATCACTACTTTCCATGGCCAAAACTTGATGGGTCCATTTACCCTTATGGGGTTTTGTATGGTATAAGCCCTTTTGGTCGTTTTATGGTTTTACATTAGTGAAGTATTGATTATGAGCGCCTTATTAAACTATAATTGTAAACCGTTTCTTGAACAGCCATGGACATGTGAGCACGAGGCACCACAGGGCACTTTTCCCGAATATGTCGGGGGGGGGGGGGGGCTGAGGCCAGGATCGAACCCGGACTTCCCGGGCGGAAAGCGGCCGTGCTATAATACGTCAATAATACAACAATGAACAACAATTCAATTCATTCATTTCAATTTATTATGTGAGAATACAAGCCATAACGCTATGCTCTCTACGCTACCTAAACCAAACTAAATACTAGCTTACCCTACTAACGCCTACACTACTACAACCAACTCAACTACTCAATATCAACAACACCAACAACATATTTTGCTTAAAACAATCAATAGGAAGAATGAGTATGCAGCACTACAATAGCAGCACGAATGAAGAATTGTTGCATCTCACTACTAAAATAATGCGAGTTCGGTAGACTTTTCGCATGAGATGTAAACCTACTAATGGAAATTACTAAAGCCAAAAAAAAAACCCGGGTATCTGGATTTTCGACTTTTCATCTCGCAATTGTTCAGAAAATAAATGGACTTTATCAATTTGAACCAAAAAGATGCGATATCTCCCCAGTAGTGGTATAATGCGATATTAGGTGACATATACACCCCCTTCCATTCACGTGATCAAAGTAGTAGAGGGGGTAATGATGCACTTCCGATCACGATTTAAAGTAGGGGGCGTCACTTCCGGTTTTCGTCAACCTGGAGGAGGGTGGAAAAGAGTCTTTTGCTACTTTTTTCACTTTTAGGTCATGTACACACATACGCACCCCACTTCCAGTCACGTGATCAACGTGGGGGTAATGACGTCACTTCCAGTCACGTGATGAAAAGTGGGGGCGTCACTTCCGGTTTTCATCGATCTGAAGGAGGGTGGGAAAGTGCCTTTGCTACCTTTTTTTTTTCGTTTTTATCGATCTGGAGGATGGTGGAAAAATACCTTTTGCTACTTTTTTTTCATCTATCTGGAGGGGGTAGGGAAGTAACGTCATTATCCCCCACTTTATCGCCTTTTGCTACCTTTTTGCGCCCATTTGTTACCTCTGTGATGTCATTACCCCCACGTCACTTCCGGTCACGTGATGAAAATGGAGTAATGACGTCACTTCCGGTTTTTCGTCAACATGGTGGATGGTGGGAAAGTGCTTTTTGTTACCTCCTATGACGTCACTTCTGGTGGGTAACTTTACGCTAATGTTATATGAGCAACTACATGCTAATACTAAATGAGCAACTTCATGCTAATGCCAAGTGAGCAACTTCATGCTATTGTCATATGAGAAACTTCACGCTAATACCATATGAGCAAGTTCACGTTAATGCCATATGAGCAACTTCACGCTAATGCCTATGAGCAAGTTCACGTTAATGCCATATGAGCATCTTCACGCTAATATCATATGAACAACTTCACGCTAATGTCATACCAGCTAATTCGTATGTGGGAATTTAATACATACACTAAACGAATATAGTTCGTAGTGGGATCAAGTTTAAAACTTACATAATACGTTCATCATTAATATTTTGAAGGTTCCCAATAGGTTCTTTACTCTCATGAAACAAAGTATTAACGGGTGTAGATCGTTGCCGAAACACCAACGTGTGATTAAATGGCGTATAACATTCATACTTTGAGTGTTTTCGTTAGTTTTTGTACTCGATCAACATCCGATGAGGCAAGAAAACGGGTGTAGATCGTGATGGACACAACCACCCGAGTGAAAGTTTAGGTCCTCATTATCATTTATAAAAAAAAGGAGAAAATGGAAGATAAACATTCAGATCTGATTAAGAAATTGATAAAAAAAACTTTGGAGTACCCGTACGGGAGAAAACAGATAAGCAACCCATTGTTGGTCCGTTAGAAAGTATCACCATCGCGAAGGTGAAAGGTGATGTGGAAGATGATGTGGAAGCCAACCACAAAAAACGGAAACACGAGGATGACGCCCCAAATCCTCCAAAACGGATCAGCTCAGAGCCCCCTCCATTGGATGTGAGACGAGTTCCTCCAGCATCGTTTCACTCTTTAAATGATCTTTTGAAGGGTCACAGATTGGGGGAGACTTCGAGATATTAATTGCATAGATTTTTCAAAATGCCGAAAGAAAACGATTACGTGTTTGGATTAAGGTACAACATAGACACGGGAGACCTCATTATTGGTGACAAAACTGTCAAAATATGGGACAATGACATGTAGTGTTGGAAGGAGAGAAGTACCGAGGAAAAAATCAGCTGTGGAGTTTACTGACTCAAAAAGTCTTGCAGTACGAAACGTACGATCCGGAAGTCTTGAACTCACAGATCGATTCTGAAAGACAGTAATGCCTTATGTAGAAACTGCGGCCCCTACTTTGGAAAGCCCAAATCGAATTGTGGTTACAAGTACGTGCGTGTTATCAAACCGATTTGGGAAGAAATAAAGAAGAAAAGTGATTGGCTGGAAGAAAAAGATTACGACGAATCGGAGTCGAACGAATCGGGGACTAACAAATCGGGGTCGAACAATACGGGGTCGGAAGAATCGGGGTTGAACGTTACGGGGCCGGATGAATCGGAGTGGGAGGCATTGGGGTCAAACGTTACGGGGTTGGATGAATCGGAGTTGGAAGAATCGGGATCGGATGAATCGGTATCGGATGAATCGGAGACAAATGAATCGGGGATCGGGCCCGAACGAATCAGAGTCTGTTGAAGTAGATTACAACAACCCGAACATGTTGGTGAATAGGCTGAGAGTCTTGGTGGGAATATTGTTGAGGGGTAGAATTAATCATAAAGCAAAACCTATCCTGCTTACGAGTTTTGTCTAGTAACACGATGTAGTTATTGTGTCCTATAAATAAAATTATTTAAAAAAATCTTAAATAACGTTATTGTTGCTAATTCGTCAGTCTCACAATGTAAAAGCTCGCGAAGCATAGGAAAAACTTTAAAAAATTTAGAAAAATTTGGAAAAACTCGAGAAGTTGTTCATATGACATTAGTGTGAAGTTGCTCATATGGTATTAGCGAGAAGTTGCTCGTATGGCATTAGCGTAAAGTTGCTCATAGTATTAGCGCGATGTTGCTCATATGGCATTAGAGTGAAGTTACCCGCCAGAAGTGACGTCATAAGAGGTACCAAAAAGCACTTTCCCACCATCCTCCATGCTGACGAAAACCGAAAGTGACGTCATTACCCCACTTTCAACACGTGAATGGAAGTGACGTTGGGGTAATGACGTCACAGAGGTAGCAAAAGGACGCAAAACGGTAGCAAAAGGCACGTTCCCACCATCCTCCAGATCGACAAAAACGAAAAAGTGGGGGGGGGGGGGGGGGGGTGTAATGACGTCACTTCCCACCCCCTCCAGATTGTTGAAAAAAAGTAGCAAAAGGCACTTTTCCACCCTCCTTCAGATCGATGAAAACAGGAAGTGACTTTCATCAAGTGGAAGTGACGTCATTGCCCCCACTTTGATCACGCGACTGGAAGTGGGGTGTGTATGTTTGTACATTACCTAAGAGCGAAAAAAAGTAGCAAAAGACACTTTCCCATCCCCCGCCAGACTGAGAAAACCGGTAGTGATGCCCCCCACTTTTCATCGTTATCGGAAGTGCATCATTACCCCCAGTTTGATCACGTGACCGGAAGGGGAGTAAATATATCACCTAATATCGGATTATATCACTACTCACCAACAACATATTTAGCTTAAAACAATCAATACGAAGACTGAGTATGCAACACTACAATAACAGCACGAATCAAGAATTGTTGCTTCTCATTACTAAAATAATGCAAGTTCGGTAGACTTTTTGGTAAAGAGTAAGACACTCATGTAAACCTGCTAATGGAAACTAAGCCAACAAACCAAAAAAACCGGATATCTGGATATCGCGCAATTGCTCAGAAAATAAATAGATTTTATCAATTTGGACGAAAAAGATGCGATATCTCCCCAAAACAATACTCATTAAGGATTCACGCTGCAAACATTAAACGAAATACTTTTAAAAATTGTTCAGTAAGCAATTTTCAAATTTTTCATTTAACCAACAAACTTTGACTCGGTGAGGTAAACTAGGCGAAAGAGCTTTGCGGTTGATATCACGACTTCAAACGGAGCCGAAAAGCTTGGCGGGAATCCTTAGCAAGTTTTGTTTTCGGGAGGTAGAAAGGCTGCTTTTTACGTTTTCGTTGAGCCTTCTCTTATTCTTACTGTAACACCATCTTGAAGTTACAATTAATAAAATTCCATTCAAACACCGAAATGTTTTTTCTTTTATTGAAACCTATAACCACACAGTAACAGCCAGTATTAGCACGGACCCAGTTGCATTGGAATCCGCACTTATTAATTATTGTGTGCGTGGATAAACGCCTCTCAGAAGCTGACCCTTTCAACGAAAGCCTCCAATTCTCTTTGTATACGTTGAGAACCAAAGTTACACGATTTTAATTTCCTGTCGAAAAGCGTCAGCGAGTTATCTCTGCAACTTGACTCTTTCAAAGTCGCATGCCAACCCATAAGAAGTTCCTTTTTGAAAGCGTCGTTCCCGTCGAGACCTTTTTATTGATTTAGCTTCGCATGTTTTTCATTCTTGGCTGGATTTGCATATTTCACATTCTCGCTGGTAGAGGGCGTTGCGTATCTGCGTGGTCACAGGTTCCCCCGAGTCTTTACGCAACCTTCGAATCCATATAAATTACCGATATTTCCATACAGAAAAAAAAAAACAGTTTTCTAAACTTTTTGTCGTTTCAAAAAACTTTCTGCGATTGAACATCGTGTCTCTTGTCTTTTCCTTGCAAATTCTGCCAAGGTTAGCCCATAGCACAAGCCACGTTTTAGTAATCAGAAAGCTTTTACGACACGTCGACGTTTTTATAACCTGTAAAACTGCTTTTACTGCTGTTGCGAAATAATAAATTTTTGTTTCAGTAGGCTGCGAAGACTTGGTCTTTCTTTTGGTTTTTCAGACGTTGTTTTCTTTGTTTTTATGCCTTTTGATATTAACCCTTTCTTCGTGACAAAATTCACCTGCGTGGTTTTTTATCTTCTTTTTATTTGCAAAATTACTAGCTTCAGCACACTCAACTTCATGGAACAGTGGCCACAGGAACTTCATGTGGAAACACTTCATGTGGAAGAAAACAAATAAAAAAAAGTCTAACAGCCAAACTATTTGCTTTAAAATACAATTAGAAAACAAAAACGAACTCGTTTGATGCTTAAGGTAAGGTTTAACTGATTCGAAGTCAAAACAGCAAAAGAACACAAATAAAATTTCCTGTAAGTTTTCAGATAGGCCCCGACTGCAGTGTTTTTGTATTGTTTAGTTCACGTAAAACCTTACGGCTATGGTCAAGCTTTAAAATAAAATAATTAAAAGCGCAATCATTTTTTTTTTCGTTTAGAATAAACACAAAAATAATCTGAAAAGATTCCTTGTATAGAACGCTCCCTGCGTGGTTGGTTCCATCACCTTTGGTACTTTGCACGGAAATAGCATGTATTTTCGATGCAATGTAAAAAAAATTTGAATAAAAAAAAAGATTAATAAAACACTCCTAAACCATGCACGAAACAGCACATTTTATAGTATTTGATAGGTATACTACATAAAGCTTTGGGAATTAAACAAAAGTTTCTGTTGACACCCGTGACACATACTTTTCGAAAACCATTTTTTGTTGTTTTTGTTTTAGTAAGGAGAGAGTGACTTTAGCCCTACCAGACGGTTCGCGCGTTTTCTTGCAGGAAAGCTAGACTGGTGTTCCCATTTTTGGCAATGACTATTGATGTCTGTTTACTCAGTGGAACCCAAAGGAATTTACGTAAATTGCCTATTAAACGCGTATGGGCTGTTAAAAATAAGTCGATAATAAAGTTATAATTCATTTTTCAAATCTTATTTCTGCCCTGGGAGGGTGTTTAGGCCTAACTCCATCGGGAAAAATTCGGCGTTTATGCGATCATTCACGAGTACACGTGATCTGAGTTCGGTCTAGAATTAATGCAATGCTTTTATACTCATTTGTTCAGGAATATAAGTTTATTAGTTTACTAAGACTAAGTTGTTTTTTTTTTTTTTTTAGTTTGTTTAGTTTGCTTTACGTATGAAGCCTTTAATTAATTTTGGTTCAGTAAAACAGAAGGGTAAGGGGATAAAATATTGATTCCCTGAGAAGTTGAACGTATGGTGGTTTAGTCAATTTCTAGCAGAAAAATTAACGATCTAACATGCTTTAAGGTCAGAAATCGTGAAATAACCTAGTTACTATGTAATTTCACGATTTCTGACTTTAAAGCATTTTAGGGGGTAATTTTGCCAGGGCTGTTAATAGGCGATATACGATTTTTTTTTAGCTTATTGTAGCTGAAAATGACTGAAATGTGTTGCCTTTTCACACGACATTTTTAGTAATAAACGTCGGGTGAAAGATCGGAGTTAAGCTCTGTAAACGCAGTGACGGTGCTTTTAAGGATTCTATTCTTCTCTGCTGATTCCATGTGCACCACCGCGATTCGTGTAGCACAAGATTTAGGCAAGATTATGAAAGTATTGAATGTATTATTTCATTCCGAATGACAGGAATATTAAAGGAGTGATCCAGATTTTTTTCTCCACGGCAGCCAAATTTACGCAGGTCGGCTTAACACAGGTGGCCAACGGGATTGCGCGCAACCATGGGATTCAATGTTGACACGGTAGCAAAGATTTACGTTCCCTTCACTGCTTTGTCACGTTTACTGTGTTTGTCATATTGTCACGCTATGCACTGGGTCTGTTGTAGCCTAATAAGCTAATCGTGGCAATTGCTCGCTGTGGTAGTTTGGCACACACTTTTCAAACGAATTATACTCCCGCCTCCCCACCACACTCCTTCACGGATATAAAAAAAAAGATAACAAGATAACAAAACGAAATAACAAATTTATAACAGAATTTTGTTTGTAGACTGAATTAAAGGACATTTGTAATTTCACTTTCGTTCGGTTCCCCTGGAAAAATAAAGAAAATAGTTTGATTGACGTCCTTTGCAACTGCTGACGTTATCTCGGGACGGAGAGGGTCAATTTTGCTAAGAAGTTCCTTTTTCATGCCAGAATGTACCTCCTGTTTCCGGGGTTGGCCACTGGCCAGTAATCAGGCTTAATCCAGGGACCTCCCGGGTCGAGCCGGGTCATTCAGGTTACGGTTTAGTCCGGGTCAACAAATGTTCGGCTCACAGCAGCACTAATTTGGGAAAAAAATGACTCGGTTCAACCCCAGTAAAATATCGTTTCAATCTCGTGTCGGCAGAAACCTGAGTTTGCCAAGCAGTTTTGCATGGCAAGCGATAAAATCATTCCCAGCACAATATATGAACTTTGAACCATGAACCATGAACCTTGAACTCATGAACCTTGGGGCAATACTTTCAAGACGTGCTTTATGAGTAAGTATTTTTAATTTAAAATATTCCTAATAGTGTGTTGAACAAAAATACCTACCTTTGCTCAGCTCAGTGGCAAATGAGGACTTTGCCAGAGCGGACAGGTTCCACATGTCAAATATCTCGCGTGGGGGGGGGGGGGGGG
>JAHWFP010039657.1:63007-75935 GCA_023313725.1 Lithobius niger | reverse complement strand
CCCCCCCCCCCCCAAGAAACGTCGTGTTATTAGCGTAGGTGCATCCAGCGTATCGCGTATGGAGGTCGTTATATCCATAGTTTCATTCTTCGTATACTCGGGCAGCGAGTTTCCGGCAGTTTTGATAGGGGATGATTTAGGAATCTCCCCCCCCCCCTCCCCCCATTTCTGATTGCACACTGCCAGACTTTTCTCTCCTACTCTTCCCTTGGCAGTTCGTACAACGAAGAGCCCACTACTTGAATCGTAAAGACCAGTACGGAAACATTATGACTGCAGGACATACTCCTTCCGGGATATTTTTTTCAGGGGATATTTACACCGGGGCTGTTTATACTGGGATATTTTTTCTGAGAATGTGTTTCCGGGGATATTTTTTTTCGTAGAATCGTTTTGGAGAGATCAAATTAATAAACAAAACAAAAAAATCATGATTTCCGAAGAACGTACGTATTTGTGCGATCACTGTTTTCGTAACAGTATATCAAGCAACCATCTTTAACATTTATGACTAGAACTACGAATTCTGAGAAACATTCGTGATGAAATTGTGTTTGCGAGGCTATCTATTTTTGGTACACTGCAAAGATCAACTGAAAAAGAAATGTGAGCTGGAAAAATATTCTCAGATTGCATACATTCTGCTCGCTACTCAAAAGCAAAATACACAAAACCAATAAAAACTGGTTTCGAATACTGTCGTCGTTGAGCTGAAATCAGACGAGAGGAAGTAATGCCCACAACTGCTGTATCCCGGCAACAACACACTTTAAAAAAAAACTTAGACATCCAGACGTTCAAAAAATATACAGGGTGTTCGGAAATTGGTGTCAAATATTTTGAGGGTCCGCTGTGTGATCAAAGATAAGAAAAAGTCCTATAAACATGGGTCCGGAAATGCACCAGTCTTTAGTTACAGCCCCCCCCCCCCCCCAGGTTTGGGGTAAACAGTTCTTAAATACCTCGTAATGATTCACCGTTTCCATTCCAAACTCAGGATGTGTGCCATATCATACCTGGTATTTCAGTACTTCATAATACAGTATTGGGTCGCACAACTTATCAGAGGGAGAGGTAATTTTCTTATGGGGGGGGGGATCATTTCCGGACCCATGTTTATAGGACTTTTTCTTCTTATCTTTGATCACGCAGCGGACCCTCAAAATATTTGACACCAATTTCCGAACACCCTGTATATTTAGAAGTCGTAATACAATAGAACAGCGTGAAGTCACGTCATTGGCTACGAGACATCATTTGGCGGTAATAGCTACAAGGTGCGCTAGATTAAAATGTAACGGGAAAAAACGGTACTTCTAGTCAAGACAGTGCTTTGAGAGCGGATTTCTTAGGCTTAAAAGAACGTTGTTTTCGCCAACAACAAAAATCGCGCGTTATAGGCTTGAGAAATCCAGTCTAATACCATTGGCTTCAATAAGACGATCTTCCTTTCTCCCTCCAGTGCTCCTTGCAGCTAACCCAGCTACTGGCTCCACCATAGAGTTATACACAATAATACCACGTCGTGTCACTGCCCTATAGTTTACAGTTCGTACAAGGCTACACGTGTAGTCGAGGAGTTAATTTTTTTTAGTGCTTTTATCAAAAGTGGAAACGTGATTTTGGTGTTTCATTCGTTCCTCTCATACCTACCTGCCTTTCGCATGAAACATATCCCATTTTAAGATCTTTTGAGCAAGCGAAAGATAACTTTACGGGAGCGGAGTCAAAATTTAGAGCAGTTGCTATTCGCCGCTCTTTTTCTTCTTGACAAGGCTAACCTTTAAGAAGCACAAATTGCTTCAGCATCGTTTGTCAAAAAATGGCAATGTATTAATTGTTGATGTTGCTGAAATGATCACTGTTAGGTCAGGCAGGACCTCAATGTGTAGTCAAGGACGATTTCGCCGGGGGGGGGGGGGGGGGGTCCATGCAAAGCAACTGAAATCCGTGCAAATATGTAAATCTCGGTGCGAATCGGTAAATTCATGCAAATCAGCCGAAATCAATGCAAATCTTCTAAAATCCGTGTAAAGCTGTAAATCCACGCAAAACAACTAAAATTTGTGAAAATCTATAAATCTCTGTGCAAATCTTCAAATATCGATGCAAATCTCTGCAAATCTACAAATCTTAAAATCTTGAAAAATCTCGTAAATCTGTGCAAATCTGTTAATTCTATGTAAATCAATGTAAATCTATGCAGATAGTCACAAATCTGAAAATCACATGAAATCTTCAAATCTAGGTTAGTGATTTTCAAATCTCGCACTCAATTTCCGAGTTTGTCGGGCCCCTCGTATTTGAGGGTCAAAAAATCAAGTAAGCAATGAAAATACGCCTAGTGAAAGCGTGTATATATTAGAAAACAAAAACGAGCTCGTTTGATGCTTAAGGTAAGGTTTAAGTGGTCCGAAGTGAAAACAGCAAAGGAACACAAATTAACTTTCCTGTAAGGTTTCAGATACTGCAGTGTAGCCGTTCTGTTTAATACACGTGAAACCTTACTGCACTATATTCAAATGTTTTTACCATATTTACTTTTGCAGGCAGTAGATCAGCCTACGATAGGTGCATTAGACTTAGCTAAACGACATCGCTAGAAAACGTTTAAAGACTAATCGTCGTAGTGTGTTTAGCACAGCTCTACAGGCAACTCAGAGTTCGTGCAAAAGTCCTTGAAAAACAGGAAATGTCAGGACAGGAATAATGAAATTCCATGCTGGGAAAGTCCTTGAAAATCTTGAAAAATGATACATTTATCATCAGTAGGGAGATGAACGGAAAGTAGACGAGGTGGCTGAAGAAAACTGACAAAATTAGCCAAGAATGAGTCCTTAGTTTGGGACTCTGGCTTTATTTGTATTACGTGTTATAAAGGTTGAATACAGCAGTAAGGTTTCACGTGGACTAAACAGTACAGCAACACTGCAGTATCTGATACCTTACAGGAAAGTTTATTTGTGTTCCTTTGCTGTTTTGACTTCGGACCAGTTAAACCTTACCTTAAGCATCAAACAAGTTCGTTTTTGTTTTCTAATTCGTGCTACTTTGGCGTACCATTCAATTTAGATTAGCTTATTTTAATGTTTTGGATCTTTTATCAATTACGGTTTGCACAAACCAATGGAAACAAACCCTTTAACCTTCAGTCTACATCTTGTAGCTGACGTTTCTTGATTGGCATTCTTGGATAATAACAATGTTTAAAACAATGCAGAACAATCAATCTGGTACTTTAGAGCTCCCTAACTTCTGAACCCCTTGACCAATTAGAAGAGGCCTTATGGAAAGGGCACATCTACAGAGCAATACCTGTAAAATGAGCTAGGAACCAACTTTATAGGACATATAGTTTTGTCTGTAGAAAGCGTAGCAGAAAAATGTCTTGCCTAGAACAGGCCAAAAATGAAAATAAAGATTCTAGCTCAAGTACAAAATTCCGTAAATTTATAAAACTTCGGACACATGTTCACCAAGTCCAATAAAGCTTGTATACTAAATTTGAGTGGAAAATATTGAAAGACAGCAGAGAAATTAAGCATCGAAATTTCCGCGGTAACATGGAAGGTTGAGGTAATAATAAGCTTAGTTGGGAACACTTAGCACATTTATCATGCACTATAATGAAAGAGGACGAGCAGGCTCATTCTTGGCACGGGAGCAAAGAAAAAGGGCGAGCGGCCGAATTTGTTAACGGATGTGCCCTGTGACAATCAGTAACAAACGAAATATTGCTTCAACAATGCTGGCTATTAGAGCCGAGTTGAATAGTTTTAAAGTTGGTTGAGTAACAATCACTGCATGCACGATCGTTGTTGTGGGCTTGTCGCACTTTGTATCAAAACGGAAAAACAGGCAATTCAGCCACACTGAGAGTAAAGCGTGTAGCACACTACTCCGTTCCGTTTTGTTCCGACGACTGACGGCAACGGATGGTCCAGCGCACATTGATTCCGTCGCTAAACGTTTCAGACGGCTCCGCAAAACTTTTAAATTTGATCGTACCCAAAATGACAATGCGAATGAAGAAAGACTTGCAGTAACCTTAAGTAGGTGATTAACCCATAGGCGCCTAGATACGAACGTACGCCTTCAACGCATAACAGAGAAAAACTAAGTCCCAGCGCAAGCTTTAATGAGGGGGCCCCGGGGACCCCGAGCAAAGCGGGCAGTCACAGCTCAGTGTTCAGCGTCGTCGGCTTCAAACCAAGAGAATGCCAGTTCGAATCCGAGAACCGACCCGAGCACCATCGGACTCTAAAAAAAGGGTCTGGACGTTTTTTCGGGCGGTTATGGGTTAAATAGAAAGTAGTAGTAAATTAAGTATTAATTCTTTACGCTCGGGCATGATGACGTTTAAGTCCAGAAGGCAACTGAAATACGTTCATATCAATATTTAGTAAGGGAAAGGCGTTTTGCTCAGGCGCGTGACGGAGGACGACGGCCGTCGACTGATGGCAGGTGCGTGCATTTCTCCGATGCGATTAGTTTTTGACTGAAAGGATTCTGTCTCGATAATCCCGTCCGTCAGGCGACGGGTGTTCACGGAACGGGACGGAGTAGTATACGCAGCTCCTCTAATTTACGTACTTTTAATCTAAACAGAAATTTGATGGCCTACGACGTGACGTGACGGAACGGAACGGAGCAGTGTGCTATAAGCTTTAAACTGGCGCCCTCCATCCATTGAAAACAAAGCGATGGTGGAGCAGGGATTGGGGGGTGGGGGGATTCAGACCGCACAGTGGGGGAATACGGGAGGGAGGGGGGGCGTAGTGGTGGAAACCTCACCACACAATGGGGAATTGGGGGGAGAGGGGACCGAGGAGGGGGGGGGGGTGCAGTCGGCAGTAGTTTTCATTTCATGCTGCCCAAACGGCTAGATCGGCGTATGTTACGCCGGGGATACAGCTAGTTTAATTATATTTCATTTGGCTCAACTCTCATGTTTGTAGGTGCCCTCACTGAAGAGGAGTAGAGGTACACGCACGTACACACACACACGCAAATCGTAATCTTTTAATGATGTAGTGTAATGATGAAAACTTCCTGCATTCCGAAACTCTACTTGATTTAAGTGACAGGACTTAACACCATTTTTGTTAAATCACCAATTCGTAACCGGTTAAAGCTCAATCCCGCAAGGCGTCGCGCAGTTTAAAGCCATTTTGGCGTTATTGTGCAGCAAACCTGCACGTGGGGGCAGAAACATTTGCGCGCGTGCGGGGGTGAAGTTACGTGGGTGAAGGCAACAACAGCAGCACGAGCGCCGGGGAAAGTAACCTCTTGTCAAGTACTTCAAGCTGTCGTTGTGCAAAAGTTCCAAATGTCGGACCGAGACGGCGAACGGCGCTTTTAATGTCAGCCAACGCCAATTTCAACAGCAAAACGAAGCTGTAAAAGTAAACCTTATTTGACGGGACGGAGTCTGAAAATGACTGCTGCTTTTACTCTCTCCAGTAACTGGTACCACGATCCTAAAAGTGCGCAATATCACATTCAGTTTGGTGCCAACAGTTGTTGTGCGTGAGAAAGGGTTTGTAGTGGCTTATTGCACCTCAACAGATTGCGTCTCTAGTGTTTAAGACCGTAGTAATGTTGAGGACTATTTCGATGCAAATTAGTAATGTCCGTCATTTTACCCCACGTATCAGTTGATCAGGGCTGGAATTAATTACCTAGCATATTCTGAAAATTGAAATGCTACAAATTATCCATACTTCGACGCAAAGTATCATAATTTTCCCATTTCTTGAAATGAAATGATCAATATTCGTTGAAATACCTTGTGTAAATAGGATTACGAGACGGAAAACCAAAAGGGGTCAGTAGGCCTGGAAATTGGCAGCCTATTACAGACGTTTAATGGCTGAAACTTGGCGAATTTTTTGTTTACAATTTATTGTTTTTGGTTTTGAAAGTGTTTTGTCGTATCAACAACCAGTGGTGCCTAGAGAGAGAGGGGGGGGGGGGGGAGGGAGGACCAACCGCCCACTGGCATTTTGGGGGGGGGGGGGGGATGAAAAATATCGATGTACTTATTGTTCACACCACAACACAACCCGTCAATATTAAAGAAAACATCTTACATCTAGAAAAAAAAAGATAGAAATAAAGCTTGTGAAAATAATATGGCCGGAAAGTGTGTGTATGTGTGGGGGGGGGGGGGGTGGCACCACTAACACTGGTTCAAGTCGGAAACACCAGAACCATTACCAGTACCATTTTAAAACAGGGGGAAGTAACAAAGTGGGGGGAAAATTACCTCCTTCCCCATTTGATATGGGGGGGGGGGGTAACTCCTCATTGGGCCAGGAGGGCTAGGCACCACTGTCAACAACCACAATAGCGGCGACACGTTAGCACATATCTCGCTATTGATTGTGCGTTCTGGGTCTTCCTATAAAAAAAAATGCTTGCAATGAGCCAAGTTTTAAAGCTGCGTTGAGTATCTGATGAGTGGAAGCTAGGCTCGTCTTTGATAGCACAGACCTTCAATGGCTGAAAGTTGGCGGGTTTTTTTCCTTACAATTTATTATTGTTTTTGGTTTAGATATCACGACGGTGTGGTTTCTTTACGGTTCTGGTCACAACGATTTGTTGAAGTTTGTATCTGGACTTCAACTCTGCATTCATGACTACTTTGTTTTAGTTAGGTAGGTTGCCGGATTCGAACCAGCATCCACTTGGTATAGAGACAAAGACGCTGACCACTGGGGTGTGCTACTCGCTTTGCTCGAGATCCCCGGGCCCACCTCACAAAGCTCACCGTTTACTGCGGAACCTAGTTGTTGCCCCCGTCATGTAGATGTTATCTTTTTTTTTTTAAAAACCAGCACATATCCCTGAAAAGGTTAAAACTTGAGTATATTCGGTGGTGATATTTGTTTATATGTCATTTCTTTTGGCGTCGTGATTTGATGATTTTCTGTTTTTTTATTTTTATTTTGTTGTTGAATAATTTCTTTAAATGCAAACTATAAAAATGGCTAATTACACATACAAAAATGAGCCAAGAAATTACACATTTCACAGAAATAATTCTTATATTGTGTGTTTGTTGAGTTTTGTTGATGGTTATGGCGAATTTTGACAATTTAGCATTAACAAACTACCTTATAGCTAGTAGGGAGGAGTTACGCAAGCCAGTTGTACGCCGTGACAGCACGCCGTGTTGTGGTTTTTTTACGTTTTTGGTTGTAACATTTTGTTGGACGCTTTACATTAAGTCAAGCGTAAACTTTAATAATCATCTATGCTTAAGTTAATAGTTTATTAATTATATATTAACTAATTACAGCCTGATGAAAGAGCTGTCCTTAAAAACCCACCATAATAAACACTATATCCTTGTCTTTACGCTAATTCATGTAACACATTTGCAAGCAAGTGTAGTAAAGTTAATTAGGCCGGTTAGCGATTGAATTTTTATCCTGGCTAAATTCGTACTAGCGACACGTTATTAAAAACTCGAATTCAACCCCGGAAATTAAAACCCCTTCCAAAGAATTGATCGGCTCGTCGGTCAAAGCCTAGTTAGACCAAATAGAGTCCGCTTTAGTCCAAGGTTATTTCGGGAACAAGATATGCTGGTGTTAACGAGGACTTCTACTAACACACACATGAAATGCGGGCTGAATTAAAAGGAAACAATCGATCGTGCTATCAATTCGAAACAAGCACCTTTCTGTTTTTTTGCTACCTCGGTCCAGATTAAACCGAATAAACAAATCGTAAATCAAGTTGTAGTTTTTGCACAATTTAACAACCGGGTGTTAGTTTGTTTACCATTTTAAAATTATGAGCTAAGCTGCTGTCAGGGCATCCTCCCGTTTTCATCCACAACGATGCTGACATAAGGCCGTTCCGAGGATTTTTTCTTTAATCTACGATGACCGCATAGGAACTACTGCACGGACATCGAGAGGTCAGCGGCTGCTATTAGTCAACTATAGCTTACATCATCTCGTCTAAAGACGTTTAGCGTTCTTACAATTTAACGACGATTGAAAATTTACGTTCTGAAAATCCACCGTTTTGTTGCTTTCGGTCTAAAAAACGTGACGCAATAACTATCTGTGAGATTTAGTTTGCATAAACACCCCCCCCCTCCCCCCCCCCGCGCATATTTCTAAAAATTTACGACGTTCTTCGCAAGCAAGCAAGTCAGTCGCCTGAGCTATAGAGCAGTGACATTTGCCGCCATATTGGCACCAGTATGGGTTTTGGAGGGCATAACTACAAGGTGCACTACATAAAAATGGAGGGAAAAACAACGGAAGAGAGGATTTCTTAGGCTTAAAATAACGCGTTTTAGGTCTAAGAAATCATTCTTCACAGCATCGGCGTCAGTATGACGCCCTTCTGTTTCTCTCTGCAGTGCCCCTTGCAGCTAACCCATTAAGGCTCATGTATAGAGTTATATACAATAATAGTACGTCGTGTCACTGCTCTATTCTTAAGGTGAATAGGCACTACATTTTTTTTTTTTTTGCTATCTGTTTTTTACTCTTTCCTGCCCCTTGTAATCCTCTTTTGTCCTTTTAGGCCTTTTTCCCTTTTTATGCCTTTTTTACCCTTTAGGTCCTTTCTCCGGCACTGCCGTACCAGCAAATGTCGGCACAAAAAGGGCATTTTGCGAAAAGGGCAAGGGCTATGCTCCCCCTTCCCGCCTCGTTTGCACGCAACTGTGCCGTAGTAATGAAGAATGAAGTGGTGAGCTGGAAGCCTACTATCATGCTGTTTCAAAATACGTGGTTTAAGATTACGGGAAACAATATAACTAAGCCTAGCTATTCTCTGACATTTACAGTTATCAAAGTTCGTAAACTCGATATATTTAAACTGGTAGTAAATTATCTAAAAATCTGTACCATTGCTTTTCGTGACAGACTAGCAATTTTAGTATAATTCCAAACATGTGCGATACATTAAACATAGTTTTTCATGTGCGAAGTGAAGAATAAAAACATTAAGCTGCTGACATGGAGGAATATTTTACATCAACGCATGAGCTAAGGAAAAGGAACAAGAACGAAATTAACGCTGGTTGCCCTAGACAACAAAACAATTAAGCTGAAAATCACATGAAAATGCTATGAACAATAAATACATACATATGTCGGTCAAACTTAATTGACAGAAGACTAAGTCAAGACACAGAGTAAAAACACACAGAGCCAAGCCATACAGTTGGGGAAAATGATAAGTGATAAGAGAGTGGCATGAAGGGGTCGTCTCCAATACAAATCTACCCATTTGTTCCACCGTTCGTATTGAGTCCTGATCCCATGGGTTACAGTTGGCGAACTAGTGTCCGTTTTTACTTTTGCGGAAAACGTACATTCCAAATTACGCTGTGCACGTGTTTACCGAATAAATTGTGTGAAAAATATCCTTTGTGCTGCGAATAGTCCAAGAATGTGTCAGTCCTTAAGAACAAGCGTTTAAATGAATTTAAAACGATGAAGGCAATAAGTTTTTCGAACCAAGGCCAACTGGTGTAGAAATTGTCTGTCTTACCTCCCGATTCTACTTCAGTTCTGACAGGTTCCAGGAAGTTAAAGTTCTTATCACTGCTTTGGAAAATTAAGATTTTGGCGATGTTAAATCAAGAGGTTTGGAGCCAGGTGATGAAACCTGCTGCGTCTCTCCCATACGGCCTTGTGCGAACGGTGGAATACAAAGCGAGAGTTACAACATGGACACTCTCACATCCTACGGATATGTATGACATTTATTCGCTCCTGGAGATACGAATCCAGAGTGAGTGGTAAACAATCACTTGTGGGTTAATCTCCAACAAAGATGAAAGTAAAGCCAAAAAGAGGACCAAAGTTTTAAACAACCAGGAGTGCATGAAGAAGACTAAGGTGGTCACGTGTTCATTAACCAGATCAGAAGATTCACTTGCTCCTTTAATCTGCAGCCAAGGGAAATGAAATCAACGGTCTTTTAGACTCAAGCTGGCATCAGAGCAGGTACAGAATTTTACAAAAATTGATTCACCCATCACGTGAAAATCGGGTATTTTTCAACTTTCTTGAGATGAATGCAGTTTGAGGGGCAAACAATTCGTCAAGTCGTTAGCTGCGATCCATCATACGTTGACACAAAGCCTTAATACTGTCCATCGCTCCTCGTTACTAAGTAACACTCTTTATGAGCTGCTGCTACAACCTAGTGGTACTTATACAGTGTTTCTACATACTCATTTAAATCAAATTTCAGAATATTTCCAGCTAAGGTTTTGACTGGCTAAGAATGCCATTTTCCATTCCAATTTTCTGGCTCAATATTGTCAGTTTTGCACGTCTTGGAATGACGTGCACAGAAGCAGTGGAGGGAAGGGGGATCGGGAGATCATTACCCCTACCCTTTCCGGTAAATGATCTTTTTGTAAAAAAAAAAAAAATATGTCCTTTTTTGTGTGACGATATATGCTGGTACCGCTGCCAGAGAAAAAAGGGCTAAAGGTCAAAAAAAGGTAAAAAAAAAAAAAAAAGGCTAGGACAATAGAAAAAGGAGTAAGCGAGAGAGAAAAACTAGAAATAATAAAATAAAAAAAAGGTAACCACAAAAAATCCTCTGCCCCTGCCTTCTCGGAGTGCTGTGCACGTTACTGATGTCTTGCAATACGCTTAAAACGCTAAATTTAATGTTTTTTTTTTTTTTTTTTTTGGCATAAATTAACACGTTATACGCCTGCAATTAAATACTGGTCAGTGGAAAGATGCTTTTCAAGAGCAGCAAACATTGTCGGACATAAAGGGGAAAAAATTTGTGAGGGTCGATGCGATTTTTTTTCGACCGGTGAAATGCAGCAACGGGAAAGATTTTTCAAGTCAGTTTTGCAGTTAACAAATGTTTTTTCCCCCATACTACGCCTTACACTGACTCATTGAATATTACGTTGTAAGTCAATTTCCGACTTCTGCAGCCTGATATTAACAATCTCTCTGAATGCCATACTTTTCAAAGGTCTGAAAAAGGGCCCAAATAAATTCCAGACTTTTCCAACCAGCGTATGAACTCCACTTATAAATAGCCACAAATCATTTATTTTCGACTCAGCTTATTGTCACTTACATTAGAATAGGTAAAATAAGAAATAAACCAGCGTCGCCATGTCTGATCGGTCATTTTCATTTCTTTTTTTCCCGCGAAATGGGAAGATTTACTCTGGACAGCTAGGATGATTATTTCATTTGGCATTTCGTAAACCATATACAGTGCTTTACATGCAGTCGCTGACGTCAGTGGAACTCAATATCGTTTCCAAAAGAGAAGTGCTTGTTCTTTGGAAGTTCATGTGCTAAATCAAAAATGCAATAAAAATCGTAGAGTGATTGAAATTGTCTGTGCCAACAAGAAATGCAATTTGTTCTTGTCAAACGTCTGAGTGACGTGCAGAGTGGATTGAAGATTCTTAGAACTGTGATTTAACAAACGTCTTCCAATTTATAGCTGTTTAAAATCCTTGAACCCCCCCTCCCCCATCCCCTCTTTTTTTTTGAAAGATGCTGCAGTCGTGTTTCTGTTCTGTTCGTTGCGTGTTCTTTGTTTACAATTCGTTGAAGGGAAGACGTACGCGATTGTCTGTCTTTCATACGTTTCGCTAACTTCCCAGTCGATGGAATACGGGGATTTGTTTCCAGTCTCGTCTGTGTTGGTGGACGCATTTCCATACTCCAAAACTTCGAGCATGTTTCACCGCCTTGCTCAGGGCTCGTCTCTTTTTTGTGTTGTTTGGTCATGTTGTTACAGTTACTGCGTTGTTTAGGTTATATTAGTTGTCTTGAGTTTCATAAATGGGGGAGTGGGGACGGGTGTGGAAACATTCCTGTGGTAGTGTAGGGTTGTTCTTCAGGTCACTTATCAATAAATAAAGAATAAATCATAAGATAAAGGGTAAACGAGGCAGACAATCTCCATTAAAGTCTGGCCTTGTGAGGATACACGATACACTAATCTGAGAAAGAAAGAAAAGACAATTGGCCCGACTGGGACTCGAACCCAAGATTTCCCGCTGACTAGAGGCCGGGTGCTCTAACCACTGTGCTACCGGGGCGGATACTGGCTACAGGCACCAGCCGAGCTAAGTAGCTGTTCAGTTGTGACTTAGAGGTCACTACATACACAAAGATGAAAAGCAACATTGCTTCTTGGCGTCCACACTAGAAATAATGCGAGTTATAGATAAAGAATAAATCACAAGATAAAGGGTAAACCGGATTCAAGTCCCATTCGGGGCAGTTTGCTTTTCTTTCTATCTCAGATTCTTTCTCCTGTATCCTCACAAGGCCAGTCTTTAATGCAGACTGTCTGCTTTGGTCATGATGATCTGAACAACAGGAGGTATGCGAAACTGAATTCGCAGCTCCGCTTTCGAGTGATTGTGGAAAACAATGCCCCCATACACTTGCCGACATACCCGCATCCAACATGACCGATGATTTTATGCTTACTGCGTTTCTTAACGACTGACAAATTGTACATGCAAAAATATACCATTAATAATTTAAATTATTCTATTTTCAGTCTCAAAAATAAAATTATTTTAAACGTTATCCGATTAACGATATCAATAAATATGCATAAGTTCTTCTAAATACTTGTCAGGAAGCTCAGTCGTAAGACTTTATGCCTTAAAGGGCAATTACATCCATTTTGACATGCATGTTTGACTTTTGGATCACTTACACAATAACTAAACACAAGAATTGCGGTAAGAATACGTTACTTACGTCCGATATAACAATTTAGTTACTGCATCACCAAAACACGACACGGAGATCGCCATTGTTTTGCTGGAACGCTCAGAAATTAATGCTGACAAATGTCACTTTTCGATTTCGACTCGCAGCCGATTGAGATAGCTGTATTGACTGTGAGGAGCTCAAGCGTCTGACGGCCTTAGCTGGCC
>JAHWFP010039657.1:31032-49517 GCA_023313725.1 Lithobius niger | reverse complement strand
GACGGAACTAATAGGAATGAATGTAACACGTTTCAATAGGGTCTTTTCCTCCCCAACTCTATAAATTCTTGGCCTAACTGATCAGAACTATGCAAAAAAAAAAAAAAAAAAAATACAGACCAATAAAGAAAAGAAGCAACCACTAGTAACTGAGAAAGCTTATTTCAATTACCTCTTAGCTCGCACCCCAGTTTTTCACGTTCCGGATTCATTTAGATAATTGTTTAAGCATTCTAGCAAATAATGTTGGCAAGTTTTTTGCTGGTGTACAATTTCCACATAGTACGTTTTAAATATCGATTGTTTTCATACGTTTTAAATTCCTCATTTTCATTCGTCCCAACTAAAAGGCAAAGTGGAAGAACGTGTCAGAAAAGATATATAAAAATGGGTGGGGGGGGGGGGGACGAAGAGAGAAGTAAAACCAACCCTTGAGTGCATGTTGCAAGCACGCAACTTACGGTAAAATGTTGTAAATTCAGCCTGTTTATTTAGTTCGCAGTAATGTTTAAATATTTTATCTAGTGTTTATTATTTATTATAACTGTTAGTATTTTATAATTAATTTTACATTATTATTCTATTTTTTCAATTAGATAGGTGTATCGCGCTCGTTCATGTTAAACATTCCTAATTCAGCCGATTGATTTTTGTCCACGTCATTGTTACACTTTCAAATGTTTTTCTTACGAAAATGTTTCTATTGAAAATGTACAATTTACAGGTATTTTGTAACGCCCCTTCCCCCCTACCCCCCCCCCAAAAAAAAATGGAAAATTGCCCGAAAGAAACTATTATTGCACATGAAACGTTTTTAGTTTATTCCTGCAATCCTGCATTCCTGACTAATACATGCCAAAATGTGTCATACCGTTGTATACCGCTGTGCTCAATTTAAACAACTCACATGATCGAAATGCAATATTCACTTTTATTTCGGTTGAGTTCACAGTTAAACAACAGTTACAATTTTACTGTGCATATTGCTGTTACTTAATGGAAAGTCATTGCTGCCAGAGACATTTTGATGTCTTGTGGCACCATTTTCAAATTTGTAGCCTACCTACTTCAAGAGGTGAAAGTTTTACACACTATACAACCAAGCAGCCATAAATTTAATCCTTTAAAATGACGAAGATTGCAGATTACTTTGAATTATAGTAAAAAATAAATACATTTCTTGAAAACTATAGTTGAAAGCTGCAAAGCGCTCTCAATCCAAATGATATTCTAACAAACTCCGATCAATAAGCCCTAAAACAAACGCTTCGATTTTCTCAGGGAGAATGATGGTTTAACCGCAAGACTTCTGTGGTGAATAAAATTTGACATTTTTAGATAAATGAACATGAAAGTCAGTTGCTAGAATGACATAAGGCCCTTCCCGGCCCCAACCCCACTGATGCTTCCCATCATTCCACATGTGTTCGGAGGTCCCCAAAACCAATCTTCGGAGGAACAAATACTACTTTTCTTCTTCCCGTGACGCGTCTGTTTTTTTATTGGCACTTAAATCATGACGAAGAAGGCAGTCATGATGGGAAGGAAAACGGGCTGGACTTTCAATTCAGGCTCAAGCAGCTCGGCGAAGTCTTGAGAAAGAAACGACTTAGGTTAGTGCTAGTTGTTTTTCGTGCACGCAAAGTTCATCAGCGTCAAAGTAAGCCAAGATGAGAGACAATCACAGGCAGATGGATAGACGAATCCAATTGAATTTTGTCTCTGTTTGACTATCATACTGTAAAAAACGTTTTAAACTTTGATTTTTGAATATCGGGTAAAACTGATGAAAGTAGCGCAATGTATTTTTTCCGACAATGTAAACAGAGTTGAAAGACGGAAAGCCAAAGGTTCAACAAGAGTTTAATAAATAGAGATGCAAACCTATTTACGTTCTCTTTTGGACCTATATGTCAGACTGCCTGAGCGGGGAATTGAATCCACGAATTTGAAACCAAAGAACGAGGTCCTACTGCTAAGCCATACTGACACTAATACCGGTCGTGTCAGTATGGCTCAGCAGTCCCTGGCCTTTGGTTTCAGGGGTCGTGGGTTCGATTCCCCGCTCAGGCAGTCTGACTTAAGTCCAAAAGGTAACATAAATAGGTTTCCATCAGTATTTATTTAATGTAAAAGTAAGATGGTGAAAAAAAAACTAGAATAGAGCACACTGACTTGAGAATGTGCACTGGATTGTACGAAAAATTCTTAGTTGGTAAGGTTAGCTGTGTTTATCGTTGATTGTTAGAACAGCCAGCAAATGTAATCACTCACTGGACTAAAAATATAGCTCAATGGCAGAATTCTATTGACTCTCAGTGTCAGTATGACTTGAAGTAAAACAAGCACTATAATGACATAAGAATAAAAAGCCAAGCAGTTCACAAACATACAAAAAGCTCGACGTTTCGAGGTTACCTCGTCATCATGTGCACTAAATCCACGAAAGTTTCGTCAACATGTCTAAAAATACAGTTCGTTTCAGCAGAGGGTAGTAAAATTTTTAAGTTGGAAATAAAAACAGAAAAACGATTAAAAATTGAACCTAAGCTTTACCTGCGTCCTCCTAATGCTTACCCGCTTTGCCCAGGTTAAGCTTATATTCTATTTAATCGGTTTTTATATGTTTTATTTCAAACTTAAAAATTTTACTACCCTGTGCTGAAGCTGTCATGAACTGTAGTTTTGACATGTTGACGAAACTTTTGTGGATTAGTGCACCTGATGACGAAGTGAAACTAACGTCGAAACGTCGTACTTTTTGTATGTTTGTGTGCACTGCTTGACTTTTTCATTCTTATATCAATATGGCTTAGCGGTATGTAAAGGTCGTGGGTTCAATTCCCCGCTCAGGCAGTCTGACATTTAAGTCCCAAATGTAATCTAAATAGGTTTGCATCCGTATTTATCAGGGACGACGCTAGAATCACTTTATTGGGGAGGCGGCAGTGGGGCAGCAATTTTAGCCAGGGGGCCAGCGAGCCGAAGAATTCTACTTTAGGGGTCCCCTTTCCCCCCCCCCCAAAAAAAAAATTCAAAATAACACTCTTTTAATTCTTTCTCACACCGAACGTTCTTAACTGCTTCATACCCCATTTTTTGGGAGCATTTTTAAATCCAGCTGTAAAAATTAAGATGATCTTTCAACTCTCACAGTAACAACTGGGCTCTATTTGATGTAACCTCAACTCCTTTTTGTCGCTTTGAAAAAAAACTAACGTAGTTTTATTAATAAATAACCAGAATTATCCTCGTTTATACGTTTGATTTTGATCTGATGAGTTGGGGGGGGGGGGGGGCCGGGGGGGGGCCAAAAAAGTGTGGGGGGGGCCCCCCCCCCCCCCCCCCCCCCTCCCCCGCCCTTAGCGTCGTACCTGGTAGTTATGTAACACTTCATGACCACAATTGACTCGCCGACCTGTTTCGTCAGTAACAAGTTCGTCAGTGAAAAAGGCACTGTAAACCATGTTTGGGAATAGCCATTACCATGAGTCATTACCCAGCCCCGACTGGATTCACGCATTCCTTTCAACTCGTTTTTGGCTCATCACTGTGCTTCACAACTGTGCAACACGAGTTTTGAAATGCAAAGTTGTTAATGCCGCGTTTACGCAACAACTCTCCTTTGCATTCTCGCAGCTAAAATTTAATCGCGATGGCAAAGATAGCGTTACCACGGTAACAACGCTAACATGGATTAGCTAAATCCGACATCATTTGAGTAAATGCTTGTATAGTCTTATAATCCGTCATAATAAGATAAAGAATTCATCCTGATGACGAAACGATTTTCCCGTTGGCTTCCGAACTCACATAATGACTGTTTTCGTTGCGGGTCGGCAGAGCTAAAACCACCGCCATGTTGGAATTTCAGATGATTTCAAGCTTCTAGCTGCGAGAAAGCGAAGGCGAGTCGTTGTGTAAACCCACCCTTACTAATGAGACACTGACGAATCTACTATAGAGCAGTGACACGACGTAGTATTATTGTATATATAACTCTATGCTGGAGCCTTAATGAGTTAGCTGCAAGGGGCACTGCAGAGAGAAACAGAAGGGCGTTATACTGAACCCGATGCTGTGAAGAGTGATTTCTTAGACCTAAAACGCGCGATTTTCATTGTTGGAGAAAACATCGTTATTTTAAGCCTCAGAAAGCCGTTCTTCCGTTGTTTTTCCCTCCATTTTTATGTAGTGCACCTTGTAGTTATGTCTTCCAAAACCCATACTGGTGCCAATATGGCGGCAAATGTCACTGCTCTATTCGTTAGACAAATTATTAGCGTTGTAAACTAGACGTTGTACCAGGTAGGCATGGTCGAGTTGAGGAAAATCAGGGAAGATAGACTGACAAGGCTCGCAGTAATGCAGAACTCTTAATGTTTCAAGTAAACGACGGAGCTTGGGAGAGAAATTTTGGAGCTCGAGCAAAACCGTGGCAATTTTCACGCATAATTGATGAGCTTGCATGTCTACAATACCGAGCTCTCACATCCGATCCGTGCAAATTTACACTCGGCATGCTGACCATTCGCATGCAACCGAATCATCGATCAATTCATTGGGGAGGCGCGAGGGGGCTTGGAGGTGGGGGGGGGGGGGTGCAAGAATTTCCAACAGTTGACCAATCGCATTGCTCTATTTCAGCTCAGATAACTCCGTCTAGAGATTTGCGTTCTTCTCCGATTAGGCCAGTTTCTGTCGGAAGTACGAACACGGTATGTAGGGCATGGTTGCGGTTAATTAATTTACGGGCCTCGATCTAGTGATTCCCTAATTATTCATAAATTACTTTACCGCATCCTTCACTTCTAGGTCCGCTCTCAAGACCATAGAGCGCATAAAAATAACAAGAGGAAATAAGCGTAATCGTCTTGAAAGTTATTGGTCCAAAGTTATTGGTACATTTTTATTGCTATCTTGTTAAAAACACAACTTCAGAAAGTCAATGTCAGTCTATTTCAGCTTAGTGTCACCCTGCTCTCTCGAATTTAGATTATAGAGGTCAGTGGTCTCCCAGGCAACTTCCAAGATGGAGGCACACTGAATGGGTGGTCTCTGTTGTGGTCTTAGTGATTTTTAGTGCATCATTTTTTTAAATTTGTGACCAAGAGGGAGAATTACCCCTCGAAAATTAAAATTGAAGTGGATTTGTAATTGTGTATGCCCTTGTGGTTTCGTTTCTTGCTGTCAGGAGCAGAATTTTTGTTATCATATCCTTTTCAACGACATATCAACTGATATTTGGTAGATTATAGCGTTGTAGTAAATGTCGAAGTAGATAAACGTAACTGTTGGGTGCATTTTTGTCATTTTAACATGGCCAAATGTCCTATTATGTGCAATGCTTTAGCTACAAATGCTGTTGTTTTTGCAATCGTGTAGTAGTTAATGGTAACCAAAAAAAAAAGCCAACCCTGTTCCATACAAGATGGCGACCACCCCAAACCAATCCCTTATGCCTCTCCTCTAATAAATTGTTTTAATATTTTTATTGTAACTTTTTTGTATTATTATTATTTTTTTATTGTAACTACACGGATATTGAGCTGTGTTCTTGTAATTGTTTTCGTCGCCTTCTGTGCCATTTTAGCTTCGCGCGTTGCGATAATGTTTTATTAATTTCTTGTTTCCAGAATAGTTGATTAAATTTCTCTTTCTCTCCTCCGTTACGATTTTCACAAAGTACTGAGAAAATATAAAACCATCGTTCCGGATTAAGCAACAGTACTTGAAAACCAACTCCCCTCATTTTGTTTCTTCGAACAGCTAATCAGGTGCAAAACGCATTCTTTGCAGAAGAGATGCTGGGGTTATTAAATCGCAGCACGAGCAGCACACACGGAGGCGCGGCACTTTATCTTTTAATTAAATTGTCTTCATTCCCCGTTTTGTTAATGAAAAATTTCTTTAATATGGAGGATGTGTTTGTTCAGTGGAAACGCCTGAGTATCAGCTTAAAAATAAGCCACACCACTAACGCTAAAAGCCATGGCTAACCTGGGTACAATTTCGCGAAATTATCAAAGTTATTAATAGCCGAACAAAGAGCAGTGAAATTATTTTTAGGCAGAAGCGTTCAGTGTAATATCCTGAGGGTAAATGAAATGTGACGAATTAAAGAGATTTTCTTGCCAGATAACAACAGAAAAATAAAAAAGATAAATGCTCGCAGTATTAACGAACGAGTTTTGAAGATTGGGTTTTTCATTAAACGCAGATTTGTCCCCAAAAGGTGAAAACAAAGTGAAATCGGCAAATAAAAAGCCGCCATTAAAAAATACGAGTGCAGTCTGCTCGCCATCGAAGAGAAAATGCGGCTGGAGGCGAAAATAAAAAGGCTTGGAACAAGGCCCGCTGAGATAGCAGCTGTGCTGCACAGCTACTATCTCACCGGGCCTTGGCTTGGAAACAGCTGTAGGGCAGATGCAAATGTGATTCAAGGTAAAAGTTTCAAAATAACGCTTGCATAAATCCAACTTCATATATAGGTGGAAACAAATTTTACAACTGGCCTATCTAACATCATTAAAATCATTCAGCGTGCTTATTTATTTATTTATTTATTTATTTATATCTGTGCCCTTCTACTCCTCTTGGAAGAGATGGTTTCACAAATTGGAGAAAGGGTTTGGAAGAAAGAAAATTTCTCCGAATTTCTGTTAGGCGTATTCCTAAATGCCCCAAATTAACGAAAAATGACCGTTTGCAGCAATCACACAACAATACGTGACGTCGCCGATTGTTGACAGTTTTCTTTTTCATGGAAGCCTCGAAGTTTTCAGAACGTGCGGCAACAATGGATTGGAGGCAACGGTCAAGCATAAAGCACGTGCAGTGAACGGGTGAAAAGGCTGTTGGAGTTGATTTATGCGTATTTAAAGTGCAATACCATGGAATACCCATTTAGCAGTTAAATTACATTACGCAAACACGCTACCAAATTTAAATGCTAAATTGCATGAAGAAAATATATTGACAGCACAAAAAGGTCTCGATAATATCTCTTATACGTCTGCATTGGTAATATTTAAAACAGCAAGAATCGACCATTAGTCTTTACGTTAAGGCATTAGCCGGCTCTTTCGTTATGGTAAAACACGTGCAGCATTGGGTACGAGTAGGCCTAACGTGTAGGCCTAACGCGTAGGCCTAACTTTCGTTCAAACTGTACTATATGGTTGGTTTACTACGTTAACAAATCCGGGCGAGGTGTTTGCTGTAGATGTAGCCAAGCACGAGCAGCTTTGGGTACGAATTAGTGCCTTGTATGCGTAGGCCTGACTTACATGAAAACTTGCATTTTCACTTGAGGGCGTAAGAAAAACAAAATTCGTCCTCGAGCAAAGCAATACGATGCCACCGGAGCGAGCGAAGCGACCGATGTGGCTAGTCTGCATCATTAAAAACGTACGATGTGCGCGTGCGCGTGTATCGTTACTCCTCTTGAACTAGGGCACCTACAAACGTGAGAGTAGCGCTAAATGTAAGTTAGATATAGATCGCTTCGGATAGGCCTGTTATCACATTCGTCATGAATGTCTGACCGTTCGGATAGGCCTGTTATAACATTCGTCACTTGAATGTGTGACCCTTCGGATAGGCCTGTTATCACATTCGTCACTTGAATGTCTGACCCTCAGATACATAAAACAATGTTCTGAGAACTGATCACGATGCCGCATTTCGATAAGGCAAAGTTACTGTTCAGGCATAGGGGCGTCAGATGAACGTCTAAATGGAAAATCGTCTCATGGAATAATTGTCTAATATCTGTCTAAATGAAAAATCTGGAAAATCATCGAAACGGAATATCATCGAAACGGAATATCGTATAATGGAGAATCGTCTAAACAGAATATCGTAGAATGAATAACCGTATAATGGATAAACGTCTAACTGGACAACAACATACCTGCGGTTTCTGATGTTATATGTATAGCCGCAGCGAGCACGGCAAGCAGCGCGAGCGAGGCAGGGACACTAGACGATTTCCATTATACGAATTTCGTATTAGACGATTTTCCGTTATACTGTTATACTGTACACGTTCGTCCAGTTATGCGATTTTCCAGTTAGATGAATACCCCTCGCCCTCAGGCAAACTAAGCAGTTAAGAAACTTGATTGCACAAAAAAATCTTAAAGGACGACATATTTTGCATCAATACAGGGATGCCACGAAGTGAAAAAAAAAAGTGAACATTTGAGCTCGCCAGTAAAAGAGTAAAAAAATGTGAAAAATTTACCATCGGTGAAAAAAAATTTGAAATTTTGGACTTTATCAAAAAAAATATCATCGTGCAACAAACGATAAATAAATTTACTACTAGTCTACTAGGGTTGAATGAAAATAAAATTCAGTTTGAGGAGTTCGTTTACCTGTGTTGGCCAGTGAGCCAGATTATTTGTTTGAGTTTTGCGAGTAGGCGGGGATGGCTCTGGGGGCACTTCAAGATATGAAACCTAGAGTGATGAAATTTGAGTGTGTCATAGCGATGCCTAAAGGCAACTTTTCCACACTCTGCCGATGAGGAATTCAGAAAAAAAATGTTTTTTTCTACCCCACCATAAGTTACAATTCACTCATTCGTTAACATTAACAATTTCCGTCTAATGTTTCAGATGTCATTCCATATTGCATGTAGTCTATTGTATGCTATGCATTCAGACCTGTTTAATTTAATTAATTTTTTCACGAGTTAAGCAGAGACTGCCCCCCTAGTTAAGATCAAAGTAACAACTCATTTGCACACGTTTCAGAATCATATGTTTGTGTAGCTGATTGATCTGAACCGAGAACACTGGAAAGTATGTTCAGCTTTGCGAGCTGAATGTTCCGTTGTTCTATTTCTTTAAAATTTGGATGTTTAGCATTTTGGTTTTAGTCTTCTGTACAGCCGAAACGGCTGAGAAGACTACATACTGTTCCACGTTATGTTTGCAGAAAACGGACTGTATATGACGCTACGTTTCCTTCCGCAACGAGTGCAAAAACATGTGGATTCATACTTGTAGAGCCTAGACAGTTACTGTTAGAGTATACGATTGGGCTATAGAGCAGCGTCATGTGACGTCATATTGGCTACAAGAGAGATAGCTGCAAGGGGCACTAGATTGAAATGGAGGGAAAAACAACGGAACTTCTAGTCAAGCTAGTGCTTTGAGAGCGGATTTCATAGGCTTAAAAAAACGTTGGTTTCTCCAATCCTTTATGCTGCGAGGTTGTAATCGGAAAAGAAAAGATTCCACTTGCTTAAAAACGTCAGCAACTGCCAACAAATCGACAACAATCGCGCGTTATAGGCCTAAGAAATCCGCTCCAACAGCATTGGCTTCAGTAAGACGGCCCTTCTTTCCCCCCTCCAGTGACCCTTGCAGCTAACCCTGTTACTGGCTCCAGCATAGAGTTATATACAATAATACTACGTTGTGTCACTGCCCTATTTATGAGTTTTTTGCACTCGTAGTGGAAGGAAGCGTGACGTCATACAGTCAGTTTCCTGCAAACATAATGTGGAACAAACTATATAGCAACGACTTTGTTCGTCCGTTGCCTTTTTCAATTCCCTACCAGATAGAGACAAACGGTTTCCACCATTAGATTAAGCGGCCAAAAGTTAGTTAAAAGCATTAAAAAAACCGGAAGTATGAAGCGGAAATGTCCCACAGGTTGCCGGAAGTGGCCGACAAATAAGCCCATCATCTGTGGTACATTAATATAAAGACAAACAGTTTTCACCATTAAATTTAGCGTCCAAAATTAGCTAAAACGAATAAAAAAAACCCCGGAAGTATGCAGCGGAAGTGGCCCAAAAGTGGCGAAAGTGTATAGAAGACTGTTTGCGACTAGGTAGTCGTTGCAGCCGCTGGTTACTTTGTTTTCTGTATTATCGTGAATTATTAGCCTCCATTTTGTTTATATTGCTGTCCTGGTGTTTCTGTTTGAGAACTGATATTGTGTATCGCTATTCTCGTCATTTCCATCAATATTTTGTATTATTCCAGTTTAACTTCCATGCTATTATTAGAGACAGATTTTCGATCCGAACTTGATTTTTTTTCTTCCTCTGCTGCCTTCATATCAAACGCGAGCATAAGCTCTTGTGTGGGTGGGAGCATGCGTCTCTCATTAGCTTTGCAAATAAAGCTGAAATAAACCTACTTACCCAACAGATTTAACGTTTGCTTGCTTTTCCTAAGATATTACGAAAGCTTAAATGTGCACTACTATACCGCAAGAAATTGTCAAGATTGAAATGTTTTTTTTTTTTTTGCTTAGCCAGGAAAAAAGTGTCGTACCTCTCTGCACCATTGCTACCCCGACTTACGAGAAGAGATGATCACTTTATTCATTAAAGGGATATACCTCCCAGCGCCATTTTTCTCTATCCACCACATCAAGTACGGCCTCAAAGGTCTATTTACTAACCGTTAGTCTTTCCCTTGCTAAAAAAACGTTTTTAAATGTGGCGTCTAGGAGATTTTCTGTTGAATATTGCTAACTTTATTTACGTTCGTCCGAACATAAATGATGCAACGCGCGCATACAATAACTATGACGTTTCATCTCTATGTGTGCATGTACTAATTTTCTAATAATTAGATGAGATCAAAATTCTAAAAGACTAATGCGGTTAAAATTAAAATTAATTATTCCAATAGATCGCCGAAGCAAAATTATAAGGCACTAGTCTAGAAAATTATAAATTGTGATTTTAAAATACGAGAATCATTCCGGTTTTTGACGACACAATCAATGGGTTCGCGCTGGCTGGATTAGGCGCAATGCCAATTGAGACAGTAGCTATGTTATTCACTGCGAGGAACGAAGCTACCGTCTCAGTTAACCTTAGCTGTGGTAAATACGCGAATGTGATTGTCGCGTGGGTGTTGTGAGGCAGGCGGAAGGTTATAAGGCAGGCGGTATGTTGCATTAATGTGAATTGTTCATCTTGATTTATTCCAAATGGAAACAACTTCAGTAAAGCCTTAATTTATTCAAAACTGAAGCAAGCTAAAATCAACCGGACTTCTTCCTGGTTTGCTGAAAATTAGCCGAATTTTGCTGTAAAGGCACATAAATTCGTCCGGTATGTCGTACGACTCGTTGAAAACAGCGTTTGCAACATTTGCAGTTTGAGTTAATGTCGCAAAAATAGCACGAAAGGAAAAAAAAAACAAGAAAATGAATGTGTACAACGTTTACATACGTTTGAACTAATGTCGTAAAACTGAGTTATACACGAAAGCCAATATGGATGCATGTACCTTTAAGTTAGCGAGAAGGACAAAAAAAGGGGAGCACCAAACATCAATATGGTCCAGGAAAAAACTGTTTTTTTCTACATAGAACTCTCTCTTTTTTTTTTTTTGCACTTTTTCGTCTTTGAGACCTAACATTTTGTGAATTTCAGAATAAGATGGCTAAAAGGAATAGATTAAAAAGCAATTTGCAGATTAAAATTCGATAGAAGCCATTAACTGCAGGTGAAAACGAATCGCTACCAACATTCGAAGAGTGGCGGTAGATTCAACCGCGGTACGTAAAATATTAAATGTGTTACTTGAACGCGAATAGCTGAAAATAAATAAATAATAATTATCGTAAAAACTTAATAATGTTACGGGTCAAATTCTATTTTAAATCTAAGAAACAACAATCGTCAGTTAGATTACTTTAACAAGTTGGTGATGGCTCGTTGGGGGAAAAAAACTACTTAAGGAAACGATATATTCTCGTTTCAAATGCCACTTGAGCCTAGTAAAAATATATATAGATTAATGTTATCATCCTCTCGCTACATTCCGAAGCTGATAAAAAAAAAAGCCTCACGCAAGCGCTCTGCATTTTTTCTGCTTTGGAATGCAATTCGGGCTTGGGAACATTTATCGGTTAAAAAAAAAAAAAAAACTACGCCCTCTTGACATTACTCTGAAACAAATTCTTCTTTCAATCGCCGCGCTAATGTTTCTTGATATGACGTTGGTCACAGTGAAGGTGCCACAGATGTGCCAGGATTCCCCCCCAAAATTTTACCCCCTCCCCCCCCCCCCCCACCGGCCCCCCAACACTCAGGTCACCACTGGAAAATAAAATAATAAAACTAAACTAGAAATCAAATGAATAAAAAGAGCTTTTATTTAATTTTTTAATTTATTTATGTTTATTTTTATCGACTTTGCAATGTATGTGTAACCTAATTTATTTTGTGTGTTTATGGGGCTTATTTTACAAATAAATTGTACTGCATTGACGCTTAGGTAACGTTCAGGTTGAATTAAACGGAATAAAAGTGCCTAATATGGTTGCCTTAAAAAAAAATCCTTGGCCCACTCTGTTACCAAATGTGGCCTCTGTTGCCCCCCCCCCCCCCCACCCCTCAAACAATTCAGTCCTGACGCCGTAACTGGTCGGTCATCTCCAAAGAATTGTATTTATCTCTCTGGATTTATTGTCGTTTCTGATGTTTCGTAGATATGTTTAAAAAAATCAGTGAAATTAAAATCAGGAGTTGTAGGAAATTAAAGTAGATTCAGTTTACAATTTCATTCGTGCTGCTGGTTGTTCCCGGAAAGTAGTTTTATTATTTTTTTTAATATAAGTGGGCGCCATCATTAGTCTTATTTTTTAATCGCATCGAATTAACATCTCTTTCCACTGCTAAGGTTGTCTCGGGACGGAAAGTAACACTTTTGCTAGGAAATACCTTAGATCTTTCAGGTGCCACACTAATCAAACTAAGCACAAGTGCAATAATGGACCAGTTTAGTGGTATTAACCGGCACCAGCACATCATTACGACAGCGACCGGACTTTGGCTGTTCCATCAATACTACAAGTCCCCGGCGTAAATTATTCGCTTGTTCCCACAAAAGCGTGAATCCCAGGGCATTACGTAACCGGGCATTTTGCATCCCAGAGGCAAACCAGAACATCACTGTCTAACTCAACAGTTGGCTTGTGTAGCTTGATGGAATTTACGCCGGTTTAACTCAGTTGTTTCCACGAAATTGCCCATCCCAGGGCTTTACGCATCAAGGACATTTTCAATTTCAGGCCTTACGTATCCAGGACATTTATCAGAGGCATGCCAGGGCACCAATGTATGAATTAACTCCTTCTACCTTAACCGGACTCCTTTCTTTTTTTTTTCTTCTTTGTGGAAATCAAAATTACTTAGTTACTGTAATTAAAAAATTGCAAAAAAAAAACGTATTTTCAGTATATCTATCTATACCCATAGACCATATACGAAGGTGATGTACACCATTAACACTTAACTTATATACTCCCTTTCACACCTCATGATGCCTCCCAAACGTGAAGCAATTATGTCTCCATCCATCCCTGCCTGCCATCAACCCCCCCCCCCCCCCGCCCCCGCGCCTCCCACACCATGAAGCAGTGCCTCATAGTCCTTAAATTGTGTCATCCTCAACCGCGTGTTAATTCGGCTTTTTAGCGCACTATGGCTAATACAGGATGCCGCAATGCGAATCAGATGCGTATGGCGTGTTTCCCATCGTGTACCCTGATCAAAATTGAAAGGAAGGTGTTTCTTTTTTTCTTAATTCTTTGAGCAAAATAAAAAGCGTCAATTCAACATACGTATTTCGCCACATACGAACATTATGTCCATCATCAGCACGTAAGTTGTACCTGCCTAGTGTTACATATGCCTATTTACTATGTATACCGGTTTCAAACTAAGTATCCCATTTTCGCAGCTTGGGTGGGATTCGAACTCACAACCTTTAGGTTAGTAAACTGACGCCATAACCATCAGGCCATACTGACTTGAGGAAATTCTCCTTTTTTTAAAAAGTCACTATAATAAAATGACACGACGTAATATTTCGTTTGTTGGTAATTGTTGTAAGGCATCGACAATACCCTTCAACCTGCCAAACGCCTGCCCTTCTTTTTTTGCTACCGTGCAAACAATGAATGTTGTCAGCCGTATTCATTGCTGTCTTTCAAAAAGAAATTGTTACTGGGCATCAACAACAATACCTTCACGTCACTTCCTCCTCTTTTAACTTCAGCTCTTCTAGTTTCGCTTTTATTATGTAGATTGGGAGTGACAGGGGCTTCGGCCGTGTAAGTCTTTGGCCCGGTTGGAAACAGAGGTTCAGGGCGCCCTATCTAGACGTTACGCAAAACTACGGACTTACCAGAATCGCTGTTGAATAACAATGACAAACACACTGAACCTTGTTCTCTCCTGTGATTTGATTATGTAAAGAAATTCGCTATCATAAAGAACAATTTTAACTATACGGTTGGCTACCTTCTATGGTGAAAATCCATGTGTAAAGAACCTCTGTATCAGGAAAAGCTGCATAAAGAAGTGCTTTGATGTGAAACACTTAATTTGTGTGAATCTTACATGAACAACAAAATGTTAACAATTAGTTTAACTTTGATATTATTAGTGGTCAATGTACTTCTGAATAAATAAATATTTGATTCCGTCCCGAATACATTCGTATATTAGTGTCAGCAGCTGCTGTCCCAATTCCTGTAGGTGTTAGCCGCTGCTACCGGCCACAAATCAAACGCCACTTGCGACGGCGTTAGTTTGTTTTTCCCGCGCCCCACTGCCAATAATTCTGCCATTATTTTTTTTAAATTACCGTTCCTCCCGCCACACACACAAAAAAATCGTAGAGCCTTTTTTTTTTTTTGGGGGGGGGGTGCACAATATAGCCTTCGTCTGCAAGCTTCACTACACCGCTGTTGTGCAGTACCGTGCAGAGATCCCGAAGAAGGCAGGAGAAACTTACAGTAAAAGGGCATAGTAAGATTTAGTGGCCTTTTTTTTTTAGGACATTTTGTTTTAGCTGTCTTTTCCCCCTTTTCTATCCCGTTATTTTTTAGCCTTTTTTGGTCCTTATTTTGTTTTTTAGGCTACTTTAGACCTTCAGGCATCGCCACACCAGCAATTGTCGGCACTAAAGGCAATTTTTTTAATTTTTTTTTATATAAAAAGGACCTTTTGCGAAAAGGGCGGGGGCAAAGTCCTCCTCCCCCCCCCCCCTCCGGTGCAAACCACTGAACTGTGTTCTTGTTTCAGTATTGTAAATGTCTTTTCACGTACTAAAAGCCATCCTGATAAGAACCAATTTACAAAATGCTGTATCGATCAAGAAATCGACGGCGAAAAAGGCAAACCCGAACCACAACCCAAAATTGAGTGTTACTTTTTTTCACCGAAGAGTACAAAACTGCAAGTTTATGCACATTGTCCTCGCGGTGCAATCAAAATATCGATACAGTTCGACTTTATTTGTCAGGTGTTTAGTGTTCTATGTAAGGAATTTTGAAATCACTTCGCTTACAGTTTGCCGTAAAGGCGTCTCTTCCGTATTACGAACTCTATAATGCATAAAGAACCAGTTTTGGGCGGATTAGGTTGTTCGTTATAAAGAGAGCCACTGTCTAACTTTTTTATTTAGGATGTAAAATGCAACGAAATCTGCCCACACTAGATTTGCCGTTAATGATTAGCGGACAAATCATTCGTGTCACCAATCAATCTTTCATCTCTCACCTTCGTAGGGGATTACTTCTGGAGGAGAAGACGTACAAACGTCCAAACAAACAAATCGTATGTTTGGAATGATGGTGGTGACTGTAGATATGCTGAGGAATGTGACGAACGAAATGTAAGCAACATTTGCAATTTGTTTGCGACGAAATAATCAGTACATCGAAATAATCAGTACAATAATCAGTACATAGAAATTCCATGAATCATGATCGTCTTGAAGCTCTTAGTTACTATTAGCTATTAGAGATGATCGAGAGAAGAATGCACGCAAAAAATAAACTAAACGGACGACGTATTTTGCAATGTAACACATATAGCTATTAAAATTGGTTTTGTATCAACTGACTTGCATGGGACCCTGGTTTTAAAAGGTTGCCAAACATTCGTGTTTCTGAAGCACGGTGGTGCGTGGATTGAGAGAGTAGAGTTAGCGATTTCCACGTAAAGTAAACTTTTTCAATGTGTCTCGCTTTGCTCTCTCTCAATCTTTAATCTCTCACCTTCATAGGGGATTACTTCTGGATGAGAAGACGTACAAATGTGCAAACAAACAAATCGTATGTTTTGAATGATATAGATGAAATGCAGGCGCGCTTAGGAATGTGATGGAAGAACTGTGAGCAATAATTACAATTAGTTTGCGTCGAAATAATCAGCACATGATTTTGTGATGCTCTTGGAATTAAAGAAATTACTGGAAGCATGGATCGACGCGCACGTAGCTCTCAGATGGCCAGACTGTTGGAATGATCATGCAGTGAAGCCTAAAAAAAACGCGTACTGCACTCTGACCATTTGCTTGATCGTTTTAGACGTGGAATGTCTGTCAGCAGGACAAGAGTTGCAGCATGAAAGCTCCTCGAGCGTAACGAGACGACGCGGAATGAGCGAGCGAAGCGAGCGACTCCACTAGTTCTTATTTAAGATTCCGCATAAGATAGAATAGAACACAAAACAAGCCGGTGCCGATCGCAAGCTCCCAAGCGCCTACCCAACCTAAGACAGCCTGTGGCATTTTTGTAATAAAAAAAAGCTCACCGAGTGATTCTCAGAAAATATTCATCAACTCTAACAAGCAGAACACTTCATGAGAAGGGTGGCGTATACATATATACGTTGACAGCCTTGCAACGACGTGCATTCTCCTGGCATGATGAAAAAACGTCGAAACACACCCACCTCCACGCATGACACCCGTTGTACATTATGATCTGCAGGAGCCAGGGAGACCAATTTGGCAAAATGCAATCCGCTCAGGTTCGGACGCATCTCGCCCACGCTTTTGTGAGCGTTAGGCCGAGGGGTTACAGCTGCATCCTTTAAAGCCTGAGTGGTTGGAAAGCTGGCCGGCTAGCACGTCCCTGCTCCCCCTCCCCAACACAGTCGACCCTCGAGTCACACCGGTACTGGTTTCTTCTGTTAGCCGTCATGTAAGTGCTGGGGTGGGAGAGTAGGGCCGGGGAGTTGGGGGGGCAGGGGCCGCGACCTGCATTGTACCATGCAACAACACTCCTGATGGGGACCAAAAATAAACCAACCTCCACCCGCACTCAGTCATCATTTCCCAGCAGGACACGATACTTCGCTTAAAAGTTTTACCTATGAAATGTTTTTTTTTCTTTTTGTTTGTTTTTTATTATTTTCCGTTAGATACTCGTTAAACTTAGGGTTCGATGTTTTTCAATTTTCGTGCAGCGCACCACGGGTTGTCACACGCAGTCATTTCGTATAGGAAATCAAGAAAAGTTTCATCTGTTTAAGAAAAAAGAAAATGAAGTCTCGCGGTTTTGGCATTCAGTTTGTACGTTAATGGTATTCTACCGGAGTTTAATTAGTAAACGGGACGAGCGTGCTTTTAGGTTAATATAAAAAAAAAAATCACTTTTTTTGGGGGGAATGTACAAAAATAAGCCGTTTTATTATGTGTGGCTTAACTGACTTATTTTTTACGCCGTGGTTGTAGGCGTTGTTAGCAACGTATAAAGAGTTTCGTTAACAAAGCGAATTTTTATGCTACAAAATAATTCCACGTTAGGGCGCCTTTGCATTCTCGCAGTTAAAATTTCATCGCGATGGCAAAAGTGTCGTTGCCAAGGTAATGGCGCGTTTTTGCAACGACTCGCCTTTGGATTCTCTGCAGGGAGTTTGACTGGGGCGGTTATGTTGACGTGGTGAGCAAACGATGGTGAAAAGTTGAAAGTTATTTAGAGCAGATTCATTGCTGATAGATGTTTTAATGGTCAGTAATTTTGATGTTGCACTCGCCTGCCACGACACAAATCCCTGCTTTAAACTAATGTGATGTAGGTGAATAATGGTGAATTGTTTGGGGCATGACGTAACTTAAATGGGGACAATTGGGGGAAATTGGGGAATAATTTCTAGTGAAAGATCGAAAATAAACACAACTTACGATGGCTGCAGTCAGATTTGGAATGAAGGAGGGGTTGGAATTACATTGTTGCCTAACTGATAATCTATTACAATTGTCGGCTAGGCAGTGCACGAGTTACATTGTTGTTACAACAGAATTGGAATACATATATATTGTTTCAAGATAATACATTAACAACTGTAGAATGCTTGGAAAGGAGGCAGATTGAGAGATAGGTCTCACTTGTAAGGCCAATTGTGGTGCAGTTGCATTAGCAACAGCACGAGGGCGTCCAACATTGACGAGTCTAAGGGCGAAAGCTGAGACCAATCTCTACATCTCGCAACTAAAATTTAATCGCAATAGCAAAGGTGCCGTTGCCAAGGTGAGGGCGTATTTATGCAACAACTCGCCTTTGCCTTCTCACAGCTGTAAATTTAATCGTGATGGCAAAGGTGTCGTTGCCAAGGTACGGGCGTGTTTACGAAACGACTCGTTTTTGCATTCTGGCGGCTAAAATTTAATCGTGATGGCAAAGGTGTCGTTGCCAAGGTA
>JAHWFP010039657.1:0-27333 GCA_023313725.1 Lithobius niger | reverse complement strand
CATGCAAATACGTCGAGGGGCGAAGCCCCGAGACGATTTGCATGTCGAGCGGCCAAATCTTCGCAGCCGTCGTTTAAAAATCGATAACCAATAGTTCTTTAATAAATAACATATTTATATCAAGGTTGGGACGTCAAGCTAACTCGTATTTAATTAAAACGTGTTTGTGTTTTGTGATAGGTCATTCCATTTTAGTTTACTGAGGGTGGAGTGGTTGGAAGACGAGTCGTCGTTTGCGTCCGTTTGTGGGTTCACCGTATTTCACGCTAGCCAGGTCGCTTGTGTTTTCAAAGCTTTTCGGAGTGATAGAACTTCGATAAAAGGCTGCAGGGGTAGAATGACATTCTGGGAAGGTATGTAATTCATTTTGAGCGTTTGTAATTTGAGAATTGTTTAAAAACTAGGTAATAGGGTAGCGATATGAATGAAGGTCATTGCATTTTAGTTTGCGGAGGGAGGGGGAGGGGGGAGTTAACGCAGCGTGAATGGCTTAGATATTGGCCAGACCAGGAGCCTATAGGCTCCTGGCCAGACGTATAAGAGTTTGCAGGGATGGGATTTCATTCCTTTTAAGTAATTAAGTTTTGTGCGTTTTTATTGCGTTACGTTTTTCTTTTCACGATGCAATTTGGTCGTTGGTGTGTGTTCCCGGTCGCGTGATCCGGAAGTGTCAAAAGAGTTGGTTATTGGCAAAAGTGTGAGGTAACTTGATAACCCACACTTTTTGCAATGACGCACACTTTCGGTGTTGGTTAACGGGATTTAACCAACGGAAATGTAGCATGGCGTTGAGTTAGCGTGACGTCACAGCCGTGGTATAAATATAGATACCATTACGATAAAAATTAAAATTATGATGAAATGAATATGTGCAAGTCATTCGTTACCGGTTGTTTTCTGAAATTCCATATTTCCATAACCCAAAAAAGTTGGAACATTAGAAATGAAAACATCAGGATGGCAATGGCAACGGCACATTCATGATCATTCACTGACACCATTACGAACTGTTATACTCAGTCCAATCAAAGCCCCCCTAAAGTAAATTAAGCAAATTTGAAACGTAAAATTTCTGAGAACTTGAGTGCAAAAATTTATTAAGACACCTCCCCTCCATTTCTGTCTGCCCTGCGGCTTCAATCATGCCTTTTTTTACTATTTGTAGCACCACTTCATATTCCTTAAAAAATGCCCTGATATGAGACATTCACCCCTTGCACATTCAGCCCTGTAATTAATAAAAAAAAAATTGGCTTTCCTTGTATATTTAAACGCTGACGAAAGATTACAGGATGGAGAAGAAAGGGTGGTGGAACCCTGTTCGCCAATGGCACTCAAAGATGACACGCCGGGGGAAAGCTGTAACCACCACCAGTCTAAAAATAACTTCGTGCTGTAATCAGCTTAAAAGTTGCCTCTCCCCTAAAGGCAGGTATGTTACTTATTAGGCCAGAAGAGTGTCTCATTCTAACGCCACTCGTTAGATTAGTTATTTTCCTTAACGTTCGGTTATTTTTCTAACGTAATAGGTCTGCCCGTGAACAAAGGCATAATTATAAGCCGTTGGCGGAAGCACCGCTTTTACAATATAGTAATTAGTTTTTTTTTTTGTTTTTTTTTCATGTGTTTCCTTTCAGGCGCTGCCGAATACGTTCGGTGGCAATTATTCAGTCGGCTGCTAACTGTGTTTGCGAAAAGGACCAGTAAAATAGATTAAAGGCAAATTACGCAAACAAGATTTGATTTTCTTGGATTTAGTCGCTTTTCGTGCCTGGAAATGTTTTTGATTGTTTTTAGCAACCCACAATGTCACTAACCTTGGAAATTGACTCCAGAATTGCAAATGAAACCTCCACGGATAGTAACTGTAAGAACATATAAAGCGTGTATCTTCCTCGTAATCCCAGAAAGGGTCCCATTTAAGTTCGTAGTTTATTTATATACGAATCCAAGGACTAGTTCAATTTACATCACTGATATTCAATTGAATAAAAAATTTAAAAGGAACCAAAAATCATGTTTTCGCAAACCAAACTTCCCACCTTTCTTCCCCTTCTCTCATCCTTCGAGCTGAGACACCGTCTCAAAAAAAAAAAAAGTCTCATAACTGACTCCTGATGGATCATAACATTACTTGGCAGCAACCAGAAAAGTTTCGAAATCTTGTTAGCGTCTTACTTGATGAACCAGAAAGCGAGAGATCGATCTGATGAACGGAAACAATTTTTGGCCGGGTATAAACTTTTCGCCTTCGGCCAATACAAACGAAAAGCGGGCGGGGAGGGGCGGGGGAGGGGAATCAGAATCATGAAGATGTCATTGCTGCCAAGATTCCGAGAATTTTCATTTTCCTAAGTGCAGATTAAAATCTAAGCGGTTCTATTAGTCTGGAACACAAGTCTGGAGAAATTTATCATGCAGACATGCAACAAGCGTTTCCTGTACTTGTTTTGACGGCCCAAAGATGACGGAAAATATGAAGCCGTTTAGTGACTTGGTTTTCCGTACCAACACGTAAAAAAAAAACGTAAGCTAATCCTAACCCGGCAAGTCCCGACGGTACGAATACTAGGCAACTTACACTTTAAAATTAATACAGCTACACATTACGAATCAAGCTTATAGCGCATTTATACTCTAATCTTATTTAAACTATTAAAAGTAGAAAAAAATACGCCCTTGCTTTAAGCATAAAATTGGGTAGCTGAGAGGGAAAAAAAACAGACGTCTTTCCCTTGGCTCTGACTTTCCTATTCAGGAAGTTTCTAAACCAGAAGTTTCCGTTCAGTCGTATGTAAAATCCATTACAATTCAAAAATAAAATTTACAAATAAAAACCTTTTAAAACTCAAATAAGACCATAAGTTAGCTTGACGTCACACCTTACCATTTAAGTACATATATGTGAAAATAGGTGATTAACCAGCAATAATTGCACGTTTGCAAGAAACGGGGAGTCCATTGTCTCAGGGGTGTGGAAAACTCACTCGCGCTGGAGCGTTCGTGAGATTTCCCCACCTCCTTAACATGACTCCCCGTTTCTTGAAAACGAGCAATTATTGCCGATTAACTGCGTATTCCTCACGGATATCTATTACTTAATAAATGAAAATCGCTGTAAATTACACAGTGGCCACTATAGAGTATAACTAACTACGACGCAAAGATGGACACCAATTTGAATCAGGTGGGAAGCCACATTAGTATAGGTAGGTCGATTAAAGCATTACGACTATTACAGATCCCTCCACCAACTCTCTGCACTTTCAAGATAAATGATTAAAAACATATTTCCGTAAGGTAGGACATAAGCCATGAGCAAAAATGGGTGGGCAGCCACATTAGTATAGTTCAGTAGATTAAACCATTATGACGATTACAGTTCTATCCGCCAACTCCCTGTTGCGAGTTTAATTCCGGATTTCAACGTTGGAATTTTTTTAGTGCGTCTGGGAGCCGCCCCAATGCCAACCCCACAGTTAAGGACAAGCTCGAAAATGTGCCGTGGTGGTAGTCAAGGGGTTGCTGGAATTCCAAATTTACCTTAACAGATGGATCAAGGCTAGAAGCCGTGGTTCAGTTTTGGTGTTGGTTTAATGTAACATATGAGCGATAGTGTGCTCTGGCTCGCCTGAAGTTCTTGGGCGACACTAACCTCGGCTTAAGGCCTTAAATGGAACGTCAACGGCATTAGGCTTACTTGGGGAAATTTGGATTAGTTAGTTTCGGGAAAATTTAGTTAAGTTAGTGACAGCTAAACTAAGTAGCAACGGGGTTGCAGTGCTGGACTAGCAACAGGATTGGTCAGGTTTGAATTTAAGTTGGGGATAGGGGAAATTGGGGGAAAATTCTAATTATAGGGCCGAAATTACCTTTGGAAGCGGGGAGTTGGAGAGTTGGAGGCGGAATGGAATTTAGGTTAATAGCTAATTGTTAGGAGCACCCGGCGGATGATCAAGTGAGCTCGAGCGTTACAATTGATGTCAAGCATTATGTACAGACAAATCATTGCTATGTATTGTTACACAATACAACAATTGATCAAATTGGATTATTTCAACTAACAATGAGTATTAATTTTGGAAAACAATGGCACATTACAATTTGACGTCATGTGGACTTCGGGCTTGGCAGATTACACAAATGACGTCAGCGTGACCTTGCTGGGGTGGTAAAATTCCAACGTTGAAATCCGGAATTAAACTCGCTACATCCCATCCCCTCTTTTCCGGGTTCTAAAGATAAACGATTAAAGACATACTTCCGTAACATGGGAAATAAGCCAACAGCGCAAATTCTACACTAAAATAACTTTGTACAGTAAGCCGCAACTGATGTGATCCGGATTCGAACCGGTAAACCAGTCCATCACCCAGCCAGTGCCATTCCGCCTTCACCGATATGGCTACTTGCCCACTGGTGTAAAGATAACTCACTGAACCTGATATTATGGTAACAACCGTAACCAGGACTCCATTCGATGGATGTGCTCGGTCATAGGCAATGGAGAGGAAATACAAATCAATATACACTCAGCTAATAAGGCTCAATGAAGGAGAAATAAAGACACAAATCGCTCTATATAATATAAAGAAAAATGGGAAATAAGCCATCAGCGAAAATCATACACTAGAACTTCGTTATTCTACATGAAATAAAAGTCACCCCCTCACTGGTAATTTAAGAACCACGGTAGACATCCAGCAAACAGTAAAATTGTCAGCAGTTTATTCCCGCCTTGATCACCTATATCGAATGAATACACAATGAGCAGTGGCTGCTCAAGATGGAGACGTGATGACTGTCACGTTTTGTGTAGGTTTAGTTTTTATGTTTTTTTGTGTTTATAAATTTTTCTGAGAAAGTGTGTAGTAAAGTACAAGTTGGATAAGCTTTTATATGTTTTATGGGGAGCATCATCTCAGTGTGTATTCATTCGATAGGTGATCAAGCCAGGAATAAACGGCTGAAAATTTTACTGTTTGCTGGATGTCTACCGTGGTTCTTTCATAGCCAGTCAGGGGCTGACTTTTATTTCTTGTCTTCACGGCCACGAAGTCAAATTTCGCCGTCTTCGTTATTCTAGTGTATGATTTTCTCTGATGTCTTATTTCCCATTTTTCCTTATATTATTTACAGCGATTTATGTTTATTTACATTTATCCGGTTTGACGTACTCCCAGCCGAAGCAACAGCATCACAAGGGGAGAGGGACAATTTTGCTAGATAATTCCGGTCGTAAATTCCCAGGATCTGTTACATGCCACAACTGACATGTGCACGAGGCATCACTGAGGCCAGTGCAACGCTGGCCTGAACCAATAAGGTGAATAGATGGTTTGAAGTAGAACTTAGTGGTTTCCACGCAGGATTTGTCCTTGATGATGTTAATAGTGGTTTAGGCTGGTTTAGTTGGCTAGGCTAGGCTGCGCTACGATTGAAGAGTTACTGCTGGTTTGGGTCTAGCCAAAGAAGAACGATAATTTTGGTAGGACAAGAAGCACCAATAGACCATTTTTCACGTAACAAACTTACCTCCGGGTCAGGTCAAGGGTTAAACGAAGGTGGCAGCCATGTTGTGGGAAGCAGACGGTAATGCACAGTAAAGAGACTGCCATGCTGGGTGTTAGTGACGTCATATTATACCAGCAAAGCGAAGTCGGCAATGTCAGCCAATCATAAAACTGCAAGGAACGCTGTTGGTTTCCTGACTGTTGAGATTGTTGAGATTGAGACTGTTGGTTTGCTCAATAAACGGAAATTCATAAAAAAAAAAACCCTAATTTCCGTTTATTCTAGTTTGCTTTTTTTACTAAAGTAAATGCTTTTTTTTTGTCGGCTAACAATGTAAACAGAGAGATTTTATTTTTTAAAACTCCGTTTTGTGCAAATCTACTAAACACGTGCTTCCTTGCATCACTCTGATTAGCTGTTTGGGCTACTTTGGCGGAATTGGTGAATATGACGTCACACCACGGTCCCAATCAGTACATCTACACAAAAAACAATACTACCGGAAGTCGGGAATGCACCATCTAATGTAGTCGCTCCATCTTCGAGTCTAGCTCCCAGAGTGAAGAGCAACTGGAGGTGCAGGCATTTTTATGCACAGGGCTGCTTCCGGAGTGGTTCATAGATGGAGCCACAGTAGGTCCCATGAGCCCCTAGCACACAGCCCCCTCCTATGGTGATGATGTCACCAGCAGTGTGCTGAACCAGAACTAAACCACGTTTACAATATATATTAATAGTCATGATTTAAGACAAGATAATATATAACATGATGACAAGGTATATTCATTCAGCAGCTTTACATAATGTGAGCTATAGAAACAATAATGAGGACCAAGGCCCAAGGCCAGTGGCCCCAGGTGACCCACTTAGGGCATTAGGTTAGGTTAAGCTACTATACGCAGGGAGAGATAGTCTCACGTTGCATCAGGTTCGTTCCCAGGACCTCTGGCACGAGAGATAGTAGTGGCTAACCATCAGGCTACTTTGCCTACTTCTTGTCCCTACAGAACATTGTTTACTGCTGCCGTACCTTTACGTAATTTCAGTGCGATGTGCGAATGAGACCATAGCTTAGCTTCGCTATTCATTAGACCTTAGCGCAACTAAAGCCTGACATTCTTTCTGCATATCACCAAGTCGAGTCAGATCCTTAGCCCCAGGAAATTCTGTTCGCGCACATTTTTTCCACGTGCGCTTTAACAAGGTCTCTATTTTCACGTGTTTGTCTTGAAATCCGCAACGTCGTTAAATTGTTAGAAGTGTCAATTATTTAACGAGAAAAACAATATCATTCTGTTCGAAACAGTCTTCTTTATTTTCAGTTTCAATTTTTCCCCCTTTTTTTTCAACGTTTCAACACGAGTCAGGAGACATCTCCTTGTACACCCGTTGCTAAGTAACCCGTTGGCTTCCTCTCCAGTTTCCTCTTTATGTATCAGCGGGTAAATCGTAGATTACATGTTTTCGAACACTCCTACCTGCATTTTCTACCCACGTGTCGATGGACCTAATTATATTCTGCAGCCAACAACCCCAAATCACGACGAACGAATAGTTGTCATGTGAGGCAACGAGTCATTCGTACAGAGTTCGTACTCGTCTGTAACTTTAAAATGCCAGGACGTTTTCCAGGATTTTTCCAGGACTGGTCAATGAAAAGCCAAGGACCAGAAATCCATAATTACGAGAAAATGAGACAGTTAAAAGATAAAATCTGTGAAATATGAAATCTTATCAAACACTGTTGCAAGAAGTGCATATTCTGTTCCATTAAATGATACGTCCATTGAATGATAAGTCCATTATTCTGTTCGATTGAATTAAATGATACTGGCGTTACAATTACTTTTTTTAAATTTATTTAATGATTTAAATCAACATTATCGTCGGCATCCTCTAGGATCGAGACGATACGTAAACCACTACATAAACAGTAACCACAGTATAATGGAAATAAACATAAATCTGACAAAAACAAATAAATTATTCAATATCGAGTATATGCCTTGTTCCACGCATTTCATTCAACTAACATATTATTCCTATTTTTCCATTTAATCTCACTTGGCTAAAAGAGAACAAAGAGTAAACCTTGAAAAGACGTACCAAAAGAGAGAGAAACACGATCCAGAAATGCAATCGAAACAAACACAAGTAGAAAAGCTAATATTACCGGTTCCGAAGTTATTCATCAAAGTCATAAATAGAATTCATAAGTAATGTGCGTATTCAATCTACATTTGAAGCTTATTATGGAAGGGGTCCTCCACCACAAACTGTGACAGACTAGTCCAAAGTGTTGCGTTCCGAAATGCGAACGAATTTCTAACTTCCTCGTAGTGAGGATTTAGCAGTTTTAAGTTTAAAGGACGATTAGTTTTTTTTTCCGTTAATTTTTATGTTTAAATATATGCTATACACTGATGTCTAACAAGGAAAAAGGAAACGTGATTTTCTCCTATGGAAATTTCCAGGACTCGAAAGGATTTTTCGAGTTTTTCAAGAACATTTCCAGGCTTGGAATTTTTATTTTTATTTTCCAGGACATTTCCAAGTTTTCAAGGACCCCTATACGAGCTGGTTGGTTAGCGACTCAACACGATTTCTAAACGGTTTTGTTTCCTTCCCTATTTCAGCAGGAGGAAATGTGTAGTTGTTTAAAAAGGTGAATTCCGCAGAAAACACGTACATACATCGATCCCCATAATTGTTTGCACTGATTGTGATAAACTGTGTGTTTTGGTCTGCATAGATGAACTCGGGTGAAGAAGCAATTTCCCGTTACAAAAGTTTTTTTTTTATCCCCTACAAATTCCAACATTCCGGAAAAATGAATACAGTCTTCCAAGCAAAGTGTGGATCTCAGTCAAGCTCCATAACCAAACTCTGACAATGGGGTTGAAAACAATCTTTGGAACATAAATTAGATCACTGTGGCAATAAATATCGCCAAGAATTTATAGGGTTGGGAAGGAGAATTTGTGACTGAAACCCCATACTGCAACGTCTTAGATCCATTCCAATTAGTTCCGTCTGAGTTTATAGAAGGCGCCACGAGTTTTATGCGGGAATTTCTACTCCGTTTTCAGCCTGAAATTAAACTAACCTAAACGAAACTAGCTTGTAAATTAATTATTATTTAGTTCAGCTTAGTTGTAATTTAGTTTACTTTAGATTTGGGCTGAAAAATGAGCAAAAATTACCAGATGGAACAAGTGGCGCCCTCTGAAAACTGTGGTGGAATTAATTGGAATGGATCTAGGATGTTTCAATAGTGACTTTTTAGAGTTACAAATTCTCCTCCCCAACCCTACAAATTCTTGATATCGCTAAGCCCACCTTTTCCTGAAGCACTTGGCCTCACATTAGGAAGGGAAGATCATTTAAAACTCATTCTTAAGGGCGCATTTATGCAATGACTTGACTTCGCCTTCTTGCAGCTACAATCCAGATATGATCTGAAATTCCAGCATGGCGGTGGTTTTAGCTCTGCCAGATCACAACGAAAGCAGTCAATACGTGAGTTCAGAAGCGACTGGAAAAATCGTTTCGTCAGGAGGAATTCTTTATCTTATTATCACGGATTATAAGACTGCAAGCATTTACTCAAACGATCTCGGATTTAGCTAATCCAGGAAAGTTTGTTACCTTAGGAACGACACATTGGCCATCGCCTAAATTCTAGCTGCGTTGCGTAAACCGCCCATAGCGGACAACTTTAGGCTCCATTTTTATCACTTTGTTTCATCACCACAAAATAGTCCCGACAGTACCTTGTGAAAAAGTCAGGTGTCCTCATATGTTGTAAGGCTTGACAATAAAAATTCGACGCGTCATCCACTTAGTTTCCGATTCTGCCACCAGTCGCGCTGCGAACACGCTACAAAAAGAACTGCTCTAGCATGCGGACTGAACTGCGAAAGGTAATAGTGACTCGTGATACGCGGATTTTAAACTTTAAAAGTTTAACAATAATAGCTTCATGCTACCTACCTCTTTGTCAAAGGGTCAAAGGGTTTTAGCGAGCGTTAACCGCACTCGGTCATCTGCCCGAATAAGCCCTAAGGCCCTATGTCTGCAACACCCGGAATGCAACACCTCTTTGTCTACTCGACGTCAAAACAAAGACTCCGGAGGCTTCATTTTAATGAATTTCAACTAGCAGAAGAACCAAGGTACGCGTGAATTGTATTTGTACTTTATAGTATTGCACTACGTCATTTTCTGTTCTCATTAAAAAATGTATTAAACGATCGTTTGACGTAGCAATGATTCGTCCTAAGACTTCATGGATAGAGATAGTCACCGTTACCGTAAAATGATGCCCGTTTAGTGTGCAACACCGGGAAATTTTTAATGAGGAGATTACCACGTTCATGGTCATCACACTAACACTTTTTAACGCTAGGACGTGGCGTAGTTCGTACTTCGTTGTTTGTGCGTTCAGCGCGCCTCTCGGCAGTTTTTGACGCTCTTGAACGACGCGGTTCGCATGCTACGTGAAAGTGAGCGTTAAGCCTTTCTACATATAAGGCCGCTGAATATTAATAAAGCCGTTCTCTGGAGTGGTAGTCTACTAATAAATTTTGATGCGAGCGGGCGGTGTTTTTTTTTTTTACGTTTTATTTGTGATTTTTCAGATGCGGGCGATGGGTTTTTTTATTTTTTATTATCAAACAAAACGAAATCAGTAGCTGACATTTTCTTGTGGAGTACAATATCTATGTTTTAATGCCGGATCAGCGTGTAAAATTGCACATTTGATGAAAATTACTCTTTATACCATACGCCATGGCTGTATGCTGTGACGTGCATATCACGTGACTGGACTAGTCCAATCAGACGGCCAAACAGCCGTTGTTCTCGTTCGTCACTGGCTAACTCATGGTGACGTCACGGCAAACAGCCATTACGCATGGTTTAGATCCAAGTTTTTAGTTATGACATGGCTCTGAACGACCCTTAGATTTGATTCGAGGCGATCGTGTGAATGGAGCAGAGAGGTGATGTGGTCAACGGCTCCAGGAAATGTTTGGTGAAAGTGCTGATGCGTGATCGGAATTTTTTTTTCTGACAATGTCATAAAAAACGTTTCATGGGCGCTAAGAAAATCCCACGCGTGCGCTCCTGAGAACCACTTAACTTTTAGCGGCTTAATGAAGCTGTAGAATTTTAAGAAAACAATGGTCGAGAGGAATGTCTCTGTCTTAAAACTCAGTTTCTCATCAGATTGAGGAGAAGACGTAAATACATTCAACACGTAAAAACAGATTTTAAATATTATTATTATTTGTTTAAGTTGGGTTGACAACTTCAAAAGACTTTCTCTTTTCCGTCACCCAAAAAATGTAAATAACAAAAAGATAGGGGGGGAGGAACTTTTTCCTTTGAACTGAGCAATACAGTTAAGTCGTTTGTTCACGAAATCGCAACCTTCGCAGGGAAAGATTTATTTGGCCGTTAGGAAAGGTAAATTGATGGATTATTTTTATGAATGTGTCGGTGCGCGCCTGGCCGACCACGAACGCTGACGCTATCAGTCTTCCTGAAAGCCCCCAGCGGCGGAATCAAGCTTGAGACTCGAAAGGTGGAATTCTGTAAACAACCAGCGAAGCGGGAAGAAATCAAACGAACACTTGGCTAAAGCCAGCCACCTGACAGCCTGCAGAGTTAGGTGGCAGCAGGGTCAGCAATTCTTGTTTCTATTGTGACATTGTTGACAGCAGAACATAGGATTTTCCTTCCCCCTCCACACACAAAAAGAGAGAATAAGCAAGGAAAAGCAAATCAGTTTGGTAGCCGAAATATTAGCTTCGCAAGAGGGGGGACGAACTCAGTAATAATAATTTTCTAGGAACTCAAGAAAGAGCATTTGTAGCAGGAATAGGAGCAACAGTAGCAGCGTAACAATGGCAAAAGCATAACAATTTTATTTTTGAATGACTGAATGATAGTTTATTGCAAGTGACTCGAAGTCTGTTAGGTCAAACTTGTATGAGCTTAGACAATATTGAGCAAATACACGTTAAGTGTAAAAAGGAACTTAATAATACTAATATGGTGAACTAAAGTAGAAGGTAATAACGAAGACACAAGCAAGTCTGTGAATAAACACACATTGGGTCAACGTTGATAACAGCAGCAAAAAAAGAAACAGTACAAAGTGTTATGTACAAAGTTTTAGTACAAAGTTTGTTATGTCAAACTTATATGAGGCTACAATATTCAACAAATACACGTCATTGCAAAATGGAACTTAATGGGAACTATTCTGACCAATTCTGGACAATCTTTCGGCCCCTACAATGATCGGAGGTTTCCCGGATCGAATCCCCGGGTTGGCACCTCCCTTTACCAGATATTTCTTCTTCTCTAAAAGTCTAGTACTAAATGTTCAAAATTGAGCCGGTTCAGCCATGCAAGCATTAAGTTGCTTCAGCTGACTTAGGGCTCAAAGAAATTAATTAAAAAAAAAAAACAACAATAATACTAATATGGTGAACTAAAGTAGAACGTAATAACGAAAATACAAGCAAGTCAGTGGATAAAAACAGAGTGGGTCAAAGTTGATGACCACAAAAAAAAAAAGACAGTTTTATGGGAAAGGAGAAAAAAATGAAGGTCCATCACTAAATATTTGTAAGGCTCATGTGTGCTTTTAGCGTCTTTTTCAATTCCCTTAATTTCTCACACGTTAAGTAAATGTTCAGGCAAGCTATTAAAAAGTTTTGGTACAGTGTATTCTCTGTTACGTTCTCCACACACATATTTTGGCAAATGTGTACCGGTAACTGCTTTTCCTAAAGTATATGGCTTTAGACTTTTCGTTATACAGTTTTAAACTTATGGCTATAGTAGTTGTTGTGGGTCGTAACATAGTTTCCCAATTGAGCAATCCTTAAAATTTTAATGGTGAATAATTCATTTTTTCCCCGCAAATTTTACCTTTAAATAATAGCTTAATGATTTTATTTGTGCTTTTTGAAGTTCAGATAAGCGCAAAGCTTGACGCGAAGCCAAAGACTTCAATACCATACATCACAACAGATTCAATCCATGCGTACTAAATTTTTAATTTGTACGTTTTACTTTAAAACATACTTTATTTTATAAAGACTTGGCATTATTTTTCTTAATTTAATAATTATAGTGTTAACATGGTTGATTTAATTTCAGAACTGTTGGAACAATTATAGTAGACAGGACTGCCAGAAAATAGAATGGAAATGCATTATTCTCCACTAAGGACCATCGGCAGCAGCATAAGCATAATAATGGCAACATTAGCAGAGAGAACTACCTGAAAATGAAATGGCGTCGTCTTGTTTCTCCACCAAAAAAAAAAAAAAAAAAAAGAAAAAAAACCGGATTATCAGTCATAATACCCGAGCGTTTCTATGAAATCGGTAATTCGTGTGTTTTAGCACGAAAATCCTTTCCAGGCTTAACTTCTCGAGGCCGAAGGTCGAAGGTCTTTTCAGTGCAAGTCGTTTTGCGGAAAGAAAACAGAAAATTTCAAATTAAACCTAGGAATGAACTGAGCTGAATATTATTTAGAGGTCCGAAAAAAGAAAGGAAATGAGACAACAAACAGGGTTTACTGACCAGGAATAAGCTGAGTCGGACCGAAGGGAAGAGGTTGAGCAAAAGGAGGAAGAGATATTAGAGGAGGAGGGAACAAAACTTAGTTCGGACCTTTTTATACGTATAACTAACCTTTTTTCACCAATTTAAGGCTGAGTAAAAGAAGGAAGAGATATTAGAGGACTAGGAAGGATTAAAACTTAGTTCAGGCTTTCTTCACCAAGATTGAGCAAAAGGAGGAAGATATCATATTAGAAGAGGATGAGGAACAAACTTAGTTTGGTGTTTTTTTTACTATTTTTTAAAGGGCAACTACATCCATTTTGACATGCATGTTTAACTTTTGGATCACTTACACAATAACTAAACACAAGAATTGTGGTAAGAATACGTTACTTACGTCCGATATAACAATTTAATTACTGCATCACCAAAACACGACACGGAGATCGCCATTGTTTTGCTGGAACGCTCAGAAATTAATGTCGAAATTTTCGATTTCGACTCGCAGCCGATTGACATAGCTGTATTGACTGTGAGGAGCTCAAGCGTCTGACGGCCTTAGCTGGCCGGCAGTGTAGTGGCCAGTAAGACCGTCAGACGCTTGAGCTCCTCACAGTCAATACAGCTATCTCAATCGGCTGCGAGTCGAAATCGAAGAGATCCGTCTGTCGGCATTAATTTCTGAGCATTCCAGCAAAACAATGGCGACCTCCGTGTCGTGTTTTGGTGATGCAGTAATTAAATTGTGATATCGGACGTATACGTAACGTATTCTTACCGCAATTCTTGTGTTTAGTTATTGTGTAAGTGATCCAGAAGTCAAACATGCATGTCAAAATACCGCAATTCTTGTGTTTAGTTATTGTGTAAGTGATCCAGAAGTCAAACATGCATGTCAAAATGGATGTAATTGCCCTTTAAGATTTTATATATATACGACCCTTACCGACGCACAAGCATCTGCTCTTGTGGTGTGAGGATCATTTTTTGCCAATGCATTCCTCGTAAGAAACTGCACCGAAATAAACTAAACTAAACTCAATTGTTATTTGAAATACAGCTTATTTATCAAATGCGGCTGTCGTTGCAGTCGTGCAGTATCTTGTAATAGGGGGGAGCATGCAATGTCCCAGAATGAAACATTCGTCAGCCAACAAACTCTTTCCTTTGTCTGGACGAAAAAGAAAAGAAAAAAAAACATCTACAATCAGAGCAGCTCAGGGTTTCTCGTGTTGCCGTTGGACTAAACATAGCTTTTTTTCGTGACTGTTGGTGGATCACGTCTCGATGAGGAGTTCAAGTCAAACATTGTAGTTGGCGTGTCTCTCGATAGCATGCAACACTCCTGCCACCAGCTTCTAACTTAATCGGATTTGTTCCTCGCGGCGTTACCACTACGTGGCGTTACTATGGCAATATGGGAAGGGATTATATCTTAAAAGCTTTCTACAGGCAGACTAGTCCAGTCAATGGAGGTAAATTATCCCCAAAAGGTAGAAGTAATTTGTAAAGTAACGAAGTTCTCGTAAAGGTCATTAATAATTCCTTCTATGAAAAGTACCTAAGAGTGCTACAGGCCACCATCTTAGAAAATGGCGTACAAAAAAATGCTTGTTGTTGTTTTGCCTCTCAGTTCTAAACCGTTGATCTAATTGACAACAAACTGGTTGAAAAAAATACCAAATCAGAAAATTCGTAAACGTGATGTTGTTTATAACAGAAACAGGGCTTCTCTATAGAACAGTGACAATAGCGCCGTATTGGCTACGAACTAGCATCTGGAGAGATAACTACAAAGGGCACTAGATTAAAATGGAGGAAAAAACAACGGCACTTCTATTCAATGCAGTGCTTTGAGAGCCAGTTTCTTAGGCTTAAAAAAACGTTGTTTTCACCAATCCCTTCTGCTGCTAGGTTGTCACTGGAAAAGAAAAGATTCCACTTGCTAAAAACTTCAGCAACTGCCAACAAATTGACAAAAATCGCACGTTTTAGGCCTAAGATATCCGTTCTAACAGCATTGGCTTCAGTAAGACGCCCTTCTTTTCCCCCTCCAGTGCTTCTTTCAGCTACCCCAGTTACTTGCTGCAGCATAGACTTATATACAACAACTAGCTGTACCCCCGGCGTAACATACGCCGGCTAGCTGGTTCCCACATACCTGAGTGTAACACTGTAGTGGGCCTCAGTTTCCCCTATTGTGTGGTCTGAATATCCCCATCTCTTCTCCTTCTTTGAACCCCTGCTGATTTGTGTTATAGAAGTAAATATTTATTTTCAATGGCTGACGTTTCTCTGTTCTGATACCAAGCCCAACAAAGCCAACAACGGTTGTGCATGCAGTGATTGTTACTCAACCACTTTGAAACTCTTCCAAGTCGGCTCTTAAGAGATAGCTTTATTAATGCAATATGTCGATTGTTATAGGCCACATCTGTTTGTTTGACATTGTCGGTCGCTCGTCCTCTTTCCTTATACACCCTCTTTCATTGTAGTGCATAATAATGATGAATTTGCTTGCCCAACTAAGCGTATTATATATAGAGATATGACATTATTGTCAGTGCTGTCAGTGCTCTATTCACTGTTCGTTTGTAAAATACGTCCATGACTACTTTTCAGTACAGTAGCGGCCAAAAGGTTTTGCACATTGCATCGCTGCAACAATACCCTGCACGAACCGTAATCACGTTGGTCGATGTCATGAAGTTGCAGTCATTGTTGCCAATTTCTACGGAGGAATGTGAGGTTTATTTACTTCCAACAATAAACATAATTTGCACCGTGTATATCTCAGAATCGAATAGAACTAGCTGTAAAAGAAACAACAACGCAAACAAAACCTACAAATTTTATCCGGTAGTAGGCTGGAATGCCGTTACTCACTGCAGTGTTTTCCAGCTAAAAGGACGATTGGAAAGAATAGTTTACACTTACTTAATGCTTACACCTCGGGCATATACTTGAATAAAAAAACAACACATTTTTCGCTTAAGTTATTTTTAGAGATTCTTTGCCAGGGACCGTATACCTTTCTCGCAGGGTGTTGCCCGACGAAAATTGTTTCTGTAACTGGACTTGATGGCCTTTGTGTAACAACCGGTGACAATTTAGCACTCCCCTGGAACGCAATTAGCTACTTTCGTTATTCCGCTACCGTTAAAATAGCTTGGCACGCGACGATATGACGAGGACAGAGGAGGGCCGTCCTGTGGTCGTATTTGCCGGAACTTGCGCAGTTTCGCAAATTGTTAACAGATTTTGATGTTTCAGTACACCATTTTAATCGTCTTGGCGAGAACACTTCACTGGCGGAAGAGCCAAAATAACACGTTAAAGCATTGAAGAAAATTATTGGATGCGGACAATTTTTCTTAGCACAGTTGGTGTCGTGGACAATGGCGGAAACAGGGCTGTGGCTAGGAATTTGTTTGTGGAGGCTGGGGGCGGGGGTGCAAATTGGCAATTTTAAGCCCCCACCGCAATTACGCTCCACTGCTATTTTATGCCCCAGTCGCAATTTTACCCCCACGCAATTTTGCCCCAACTTGACGAAGGAATACAGTCCAAATCTTAAACAAAAGCGAAAAGAAATAAAATTAATTACGAACTTTTTACCCCCCTTTTTTTTTAAGTGTTTGTTTTCCCGCCCCCACCACCACCACCCCCTCCCCACCCCCGCTCCCCGCTTGCCACGGCCATGGGCAGAAAGTTCTGGTGCTGGTCCCCATCCACTCCCGTCCTTTGAAATGCCTTTGTTTAGAATAGGCATTCAAGGACAGTAGTCTATAAAGGTCAATTCATGGCAAAATAGGCTTGTCATAACACAACTGTCTTACTTCCGCACTAAATTAGAATAGAGTTTAACTGAGCAACGAGTTACGAAACGTCTTCAATACTCGACTACATCTGCATAGAGTTTAATTTGCGTATAATTTTGTTTACATTATAATAACGGTGAACTCTCATGAATTCAAACTGGATTTTTTTTAAACAAGTTTTTTTTTTTTAGTGAATCCTATTTCTTTACGTATGATTTGTTATGCTCAGTCAAAACTAACCTTGGTGAATGATGTAAACGGCTTTATTTCCTTTTTAAAATTATTATCTGGATTAAAACTAGTTGCTCAAAATTAAAACAACTAGTTCTCTCGGTTCTATGGCCGCTATTTCAAACTAAATCAAAACTTTTTTGCAAATTTTACATAAATCTAACGGAGTGTACCAAAGCCATGTGTCAAAGCTGCAACATGCATGACATTTTGTACACAATCGAATCAGACGTGGGGCCCCTACGAAAGACCCCACGAGGCCCCTAGCGCCCCTTCTACTCTGCCTTCTCCCTGAGGCTTGACCAATAAATTCTTGCAAAACGCATGAAATATGGTACACAATTAATTCTTAGCAGTACAAATGGAACAGCAATGGAATCCCCGTGAAATACCCCCAAAAGGGCCTCCAGTGCCCCACTGTGTCCCCTCCTGAGGCTTGACCAACGAAATCATGCACATCGAGCTAAAAGCGTTAAATTTTTTATACAAGTTGTACCAGTACAAATTGAAACAGCCATGGAACCTCCATGAAATAACTCCCCCCCCCAGCCCCACTCTGCCCATCCCCGATGCTTGACCTTCAAATTCTTACAATACCCGCAACAATGGCAAACTTCTTCCTCGTAAATGCAGGACTAACTACGGGAAAATGAGTCTCTTACACTGCTCCCATTGTGTGGAAACACTTACCAAAGTCAATTGCTGGTAATTTAAACTGTCGAAGTTTCGTCAGAAAATATTTCGTACAAATCATGTGTGTAATATCTTAAGGTGTTTTATTATTATTACTATTTCTTATTTAGTGTTCTTTTCGCTTATTTTGTCGTGTTTTCACTACTGTAAATAATTTTGTTAATTTGTGCTTTTACCTGGTTCGTTACTATAAAATAGGAATCTTGCATTCCTCGTGGCGATTTCCATCATGTAGCATGCTTCTTGAAAATAAACTTATTATTATTATTCTAACCGATCGAGGTAAAAGTATGAAATTTGGTACAAGAGTTATTCTTAGCAGTAATCGAACCAGCCATGGAACTCCCATGAAACACCGCAAAGGGCTCCAGCGCTCCAATGAGCCCCCTCTTTGAGGCTTGACCAACAAATTCTTGCAGAGTGAGCTGAAAGCAAGGAATTTCGTGTACAGAATCTATTGTTAGCCGTTCCTGGAACCCCCAAGGCCCGCCAAGCCCCCCTCCCTCCCCCACTCGTGGCCCCTCCCTGATTCTTGACCAACAAATTCTTGCCGATCGAGGAAAAAAGGAAATTTAGTACACAAGTCATTCTTAGCACTACAGATCGAACCAGCCATGAAACCTCCTAGAGGATTCATATTTCAATCCGCTCCGCCCGTAATTGGCCCAGAGCCTGTTTCCTAATTACAGCACACGACAAAAATGTGGCTACGAAAAGCCATTCTAACCGAGTGAAGTGAAGTGAAACCTAACGAGGAACACTGCTTTGAGTGACATGATAGATTAATTCATAGAAATAACAATTCCTCTATAAGTAAACTATGACACTTAAGCCCAACACTTGCCAAACAAATATTTGGTTATATTTCAACAGAAAATATTTTATCAATAGTTTTTCGGCAAATTTTGTAACGGAAGGTTTGTGCTAACGTTAATGATGGGTTTTTATCCCTCCCGAATTATTTTACAGCTACTCATTACAATGACGTTACCTTTCTACTTTAGGAAACCATTTTACCACATTCAGTCTATGTAATGTTTTTTTTTTCGTGATTATTTTATATTTTATGCTCACCTTCAAACAGCAAAAGATTAAAAACACGATAAAACTTTCAGAATAGCGTTCGGAAAAATTAAAAATACTTCTCAAGGAGTTAGGTATCAGCCTAAAATGTTATCTTTATTTTTGTTATCTAGTATTTCCGAAAGAATTGCGAAGCCTTACCTAACATTCCTAATCGTATTAAATAGAAAGTACTGTATAAACAAGTTAACATTTTGGAATCCCGTTAATGTTACGACATTCTTTTCCAAATCATTCTAGACTACCGTAGTTTACTTGAAAAATGCTTGCCGGGCAACAATGCAGGCTCGAGCCAGCAATTAGCCAGCGCACACTTACGCCCCATGCGGCCTATTGTTGGAGCTCTTACAGCTGCAAAACCTTTTGGCCGCGACTGTACATTACATAACCAGGAACGAACTGAATGAGCTTTGCTTCCTAACCATGAAGCTTAGCACTCGTAAGGATTCAGAATGTAAAATAAAGTAGAGGCAACCTTCAGGCATGTCGATTAGAGCAGCAATATCAATACGTATTTTAGTACTTGTGTTTTAACCAGTCAACCTGACTTTATCAGAATGTGGCCGAAATACGTATTTCGTTGGGTGTAATGTTTTGGCAAGCACGTGAAAGCCTTCCAAAAACAGCAATGGGCATACGCGACCTGTTGTATACTTATGTTCAGTAATTGTATGGAAGAAATAAAGGTGGTTTAATTACCTTTTCTGGATTGAACCCGCTCAAAAAAAAAAAATCTCTGAAATATTTACGCCGTTTTATTGCGTGAGGGCAGTTGGCCACCTGAAAATTTTAATTGGGTTCCTAACTACCAGTTTGGCTCTTTTTGCAGAGATATGCTAGCGACTAGTAGAAATTAACACTTACGAATTAATTTGTGGCCAATCAATGAAAATAGTCGGCCAGAAGAGTCAGCAACATCTGGTGAAAGAACAATTTTTAAAAAATGGGAAAAAAATGTTTAAAAAAAACCCAAAACAACGTGTTTAAATTCAATAAAGTAGGTCTACGTAATGACTACCAATTGTTCTTTTTCGTTTGGGAGTATAAACTAGAGCCAAGAAATGAGATAATTATGCAACTGAAAATTGCGAAAAATGCCCTGTAATCGGTGAGGGATTCATGTCAGGACAACAAAACTGGAAATCACTTGAATTCTTGTGTCATCGTTTAGTCACACCGCTTTAAGAGTTAGGGCTCGTTTATGCAACGCGACCTTCTCGCTCGCCGAAAGCTATTTGCTAGGCAACTTTTATTTATTTACAATTAACTTCCCGTTTCTATTAAATGATTGCGGTAATAGACAACAAATTAAATGTATTATAAATAACAACACGGATAAAGAACAGTCATTTTAAACATTGCTACAACATTGTTGCTATTTCACGCTATTTCCAAAATTTGCTATTCTCGCTGAAAAACAGCTTCTAGCAGTGACAAACGACGGTAGAATAAATAGCTACTCGCAGCGAGAATTCAAAATCCAACATGGCGTCCATTTCGGAGTTATCGATTCGAAGACAACCATTCGAATGCCGGTACTCAGGAATCTGTCCGCCGTCTTGTACTGCAGTAAAAATTGTTTTTTTGTTGTCATAAATCGACGCTGTCATGTTGCAAGCATCGTACGTCGTGTCCCGAGGCACGAGGAGGCGATTTGCGTCCGTGTTGTTGCCATGGTTACTACGTATAGACAACTTGAAACCGCATTCTCCGACAAAGGCGAGAAGCAGCTAGCAGATTTAGTATTGACCAAGTAAATGCTAGTAAGCGAGAAAATTGTCCTTGCGAAAAACGCGCCCTTAAAACGCTTTAGGAGAGGATACAAGAACATACTAGCCGGAGTGAGTCACAGTGAAAATTCATGACAAGAGTTTACAGACCTTGCTGTTAAGTTGTTGCTGTTAAGTCCCCGTGTTTTTTTATTCCCCGTCAACTCGACCAGCTTTCAACTTCGTTTAACCCTTTAAGGGCTCGCTTGCGCAACGACTCGCCTTCGCCTTCTCGCGGCTAGAAGCTAGAAACCATCTGAAATTCCAACATGGCGGCGGTTTTAGCTCTGCCGACTCGCAACGAAAACAGTCAATAGGTGAGTTAAAAAGCCACTGGGAATATCGTTTCGTCAGGAGGAATTCTTTATCTTATTGTCACGGATTATAAAACTGCAAATATTTCCTCAAACGATGTCGGGTTTAGCTAATCCTAGTAGCGTTGTTACCATGGCAACGACACATCTGCCATCGCGGTTAAATTATAGCTGCGAGAATGCAAAGGCGCCCTATCGTTGCATAAAGGTGCCCTAACTGCTTTGTTGTCATAAGGCCATTGCTTACTGGACAATCGAAAAACAGAGTTCGAACGCTCGCCCAAGTTATGTGGAGGATTCCCACGGACCCCGAGCATACCGGGCAAGCAGAGCCCAGTGGTTAGCGTCGTTGTCTCCAAACCGTCTGAATACCCAGTGGCGTACCTTCAAAATTTGGGCCCGGAGGCAACAGTGCAGTGAAGGGCCCCACTTCATACAAAAATTCACCTATTCCCATACAGGGAGAGCCCAGTGGAGGGCCCCTTTCATTAAAAAAAGAAATTGTAGTTTTGCCACACAAGGCAAGAGTCCAGTGGAATCCTCCCCCCTCTTCCCCGACCTTAAAAAAAAAGTAAATTTAACCACAAGGCCGAAATCCCAATGCAGCCCTTCACACAAAAAATTGCATTTTCGCCACATGCGGCGAGAGCTCAGTGGTGCCCGCACAGCCCCCCCCCCCCCCCCCCCTTCATAAAAAATAACTCTATTAAGTTTTTGCAGCACAAGACAACTAACTTTTTTCACGAAACTATAGCAATAACTTCTGGTATTTTGCGGTTAAAAAAAATTTTAATTGGGGCCAGTGAGGGGGCCCCCAAAGTCGGTGGGCCCGGAGGCGGCTGCCTCCTCTGCCTCATTGTAGTTACGCCACTGTGAATACCGGATCGAAACCCACGACCGACAGGTAAACAAAAAGTTGCAGGAAGTCAGTGTTATGTGGGGTAGTGATATGTGGCCGGCCTGTTTCGTTAATTTCGTGAATTTAACCAATCCCAGTTCAGGACGACTTAATGCGATGTAGGACATTGTCGTCAACTGAATGCATGGTAGTTGTTAAAGTGCTTGTTACCATGCTTCTTTATCCATCGACTTCTGTGACTTTCGACTTCGTTTAAGGGCAGTGATAGGTGAGAACTCTGTTTTGTTACATTACGCGCACTAATTTCAACCCATCATAGTCAGGAGGAGTTAAAGTGATAAAGGAAATTGCTATAAATTGGATACACGGTACGCCCTCATTAATTATTATTAACGCGCTTTACCAGAAGCAGACTAGCAAGGTCGGGAGGTAAGAAAATTTCGACTGGCCTCTGGTCCCTTAGTGGCATACACTACCTTCGACCACCTTCATGAATGGCCTCTGCATCTGTCAGTCCACCGCTAGCTTTAACTTCTAACATTGGTGCAAGAAAGTGATTTGAGATAAACTGGCTTGAAAGTAAATTAACAAACTCCCATCATAGCATCTGATGAAGCAGGGACGGCAGTGAATGCAAGTGTTTGGTCATCCGGATGGAAAAAATAAAGTCATGGCCACACTGGCTATCGTGCACAACCAATGGATATTCATAAATAAAATATTGACGATGCTATGGTTAACAAGAAATTGGAAGGGCGGAACGGAAAGAAAAGGGCGAGGGATGATCGTATAACTGGAAAATCGCATAATTGAAAAATCGTATACAGTAAACAATATAAAGGAAATCATCTAACACGAAATTCATATACGTTTACCATACTTGCCTCGCTCGTGCTGCCACGCTCACTGCAGCCATCATATAACATCAGAAACGGCAGCCATATTATTCCCAGTTAGACGATAACCTGTCATTATACGATTATCCATTGTACGATATGCCATTTAGATGTTTTTCCAGATTTTTTATTTAGGTGGGTGTGACACAATTATCCATTAGACGATTTTTCCAGTTTGACTCTCGTCTGACGGGTCGCTCGTAGGATCCGACGATGTAGTAGCTATAATAATGCTGCCTCTTGTTCCTTCTTTCGTTCTATGTTGCAACCTCTGGCATGCAACAGCGTTATAGTGTCCGCGGCTTATCTTGAGTTCGCCCCAGAACGACACAGATAATCAATTGTATGTTTTTGGTAGCAGAGTGCCTTGTTGATATCCGAGATGGTTACAAAAACAATGGCGGCCGTCGATTAATGCCGCCCCCTCCAGGAAAACGTAGCCGCTCATAAAATAGCTGCGGAACTCAAGATAAACCGCGTACACAATAAAACTACCTCGAAGCGTACGAGAAGGTTTGTTTCTTAAAGCCATAGTTAAGTTGGGCGAGAAACTGCAGATCTCGTGTCTCAGCCAGTTGTCAAGCCGGCTGGTAATCAGCGCCTATACTATCGTTGCTTTAGTGAAATAAGATTGTGGCCATGTTGAGTGAACAGGTCTGGAGCCAGGAAGGGAGACTCGTAGATTCTATCCCAGGCGACCTTGTGACAAGAGATGAAATGTGATAGGAGATTTACAGGATGAATGGCCCATTGTTTATTCCCATTCATAAACTCCCGTTACTGTATTGACTAGACTACGTGTTCTTGGAAATAAACTTTCTTTAAAGTGTTCTTACGCCTTCAAAGAATCTAATTCTTGCTTTTGCTGTTGTGGTATTCTGATGTGTAGTAGCTCGTTGTCTTCTACTGTATTGTCTAGCACTGTAATTGATTGTATTCCATTTTTTTTAGTAACCTGATATTAGATTCTCCCTTACCTATACGTTTGACGTGCTTCCTGATGAACCCGTGGTGGCAGAAGGCGGAAAGGACAACTTTGCTAGGTGATTCCAATCTGAAATTCCTAAGTTCATTCACATGCCACAATTGACATGAGCACGTCATCACAGGGTGCTTTCCTCACCATCAACCTTAGTCCAAGCCGCAGTTTTTGGCGTGGGTGGGTCCTGTGATATGACATACCATACGTAGTCTTTAATTAGAATCATCTCCAGTTTAAACTTTCAAATTTGATAATTTTAATTGTTCATCTTTGAAATTTGCATACAACGGCTCTGCCATTGTCTTTCCTCTTTAATAGGCATTTCAGGCTCTCTTTGTTCCATTCACAACATTCCATAAGCTTTCAGTCACTTACTTTACCAGAAATAACTTGGTCCTGGAAAAAAAAAATCCAGCAACTTCAAAATTGAGTCCTACACTCATAACACGTTGGTTAATTACTGTAATGTTGGTTTGGAATCAGCTTTAAATCTTGCTTGACTATAATTCATGCATGGCTATTACAAAGCCCATTAGACAACATACATGGCACTGGAAGCCATTTGCAGGGAACCAACCCAGAAGCCTTGCACAATGGCTTTCTCTACTGGCTAGTCGAAGCTATAACTCTTAAAGCTGAACTGTTCATGCAGGATTTAAAGTTGCACTACCGATACACTCTTAACGTCGCACTAGGCCTTGCTAAAGGTACAGTACATGTATGTAATATGTTAACTTGCTATGACTTACTGCTATGTGTTTGTAAGCTAATACGCTCCAACACGACCACACCACCTGATTTTACTGCAGTCCCCATAGAAAGGCGAGAGGTTTCTTATTTGTCTTCTTCCAGCAGCTACATTTTTCTTCAATGTGAAAGAAGTTTGGGGTGGATACAGCGATATACCTATTGTGTGCGCGGCGTATTTTGAGTCCTGCAAGTATTTTATGAGCGGCTATGTATTCCTGGAGGGGGCGGGTTTAGTCGACGGCCGCCATTGTTTATTTTAACCATCTTGGATATCAACAAGGCACTCTGCTACCAAAAACGTACAATCGATTATCTGTCTTCGTTCTGTGGCGAACTCAAGATAGGCAGCGGACACTATAAAGCGCTGTAATGCTTTAATGCTTACAGTAACAGTTCAAATCGACAAAGTGAGGTAAGAAACATCCGTGTATCCCAAGTGATTGTGTAACTCTTCCCCCCCCCCTATTCCCCCCCAACCGTACGAATGAACCTCCCCCACCACGATGTTTTTTTCTGTTATTTTTGTCTCCCTTGCCAAGAAGGTGGTATAGGCGGAGGAATGCTCATCGTCTTTTCAACCGTTAATTGCGTTTGGAGGAGCTGTGAAGCCGTAATTGTTGGGGCCGGGGATTTTTTCCTCTCTGTCGGTCGATGCTTGAATGATTGTCGGTAGCAATCGGGTCGGCCAAGCATGAAATGAACGAGCATTTGAAACCGTCTTCAGAAGAAAAAGACAGTCATCAATCGGGATTGAAAAATGCCGAACACAAATTCTTATACCTGCGAATCATAGAAAACAAGATCTAAGGATGAAGAGGTTGGGATATGGAACAAATGACTATCGAGACACTGAGTGCATGACTGCGTTTACTTGGCCTGGCAAACAATACAAAGATTCAGTACGTGCCCGAACCCCACAAGAGCTATCGTAAGCTCGCGTTGACGTCTTAGCTACCATACAAGAAAAAACAGTACACGGAAAAAACACCAGCAAAATAATAACAAAAAACAACATAAAACTTACTCAACAGGAAATGTGAAACAACAAAAGTATGAGACTGAAACGGCAGGGTATAGGCCTAATTAGTAACTGCGGTAAGCAGTTACTGTAAGATTTCACCCCAGTCTCCCATGCTAAAGCGAAAATGTTGACTCTTAATATCTTCACCATAGTTCCAATTTTTAAATCAAATTTGGTATGTAGGCAGTATAGCACTCGTTGCCCACATAAAACTGTCCATTTAGAGCCCCGTAACTCCGGAACTACTTTACCAATTTCGATCAGTTTTAGAAAAGCACAGCCTTCACAGCCATATCTACAAGGTAGGCTAAAACCAGCTTTATAGAGCAGATAGTGTTGGCTGCAAATGAACAGCAAATGAACACGAATAAGCTTACCTGTAAGCTTTCAGATGCCACAATCTTGCAGAAGTGTTTATTCCATGTGAAACCTAACTGCTGTCCTCAACCATGCACTTCAACCACCAAAAAAGACAAACACTGCACATTTTACAAAATGGGAAACAACAGTTATATATTGTATTGTTACGTTAGGTTTCAATACAATACAGATTAAATTAGTGCCCAAATATTTTGATCAAATATTTTGATGGCTAAACATAGAAATAATAATAAAATTAAACAGATTTGTTTACTTTGCTTAGATTACTGAGCAATATACTTCTTATATTGGTTAAATTTAAAACTATGTAGCTTGGAATTAACGAGAATCAGATACAAACATAGCCATACACGACTCATATAATCATACTCCTCATACGCCTCATACTCTTTTTTTTTTTGGGGGGGGGGGGGGAATAATTTTTCAGCTTTCTTCAGTCAAGTCGTCTCCTTTCAGTACATCACCTTATTGACAATACATGACAATTGGGTTTTATTTACCGTTTTTCAGTGAGGTTGTTAAGCCAAGTAGCACACACCCATCGTTAGCTTACCTGGGTTCAAATGTAAAATCTAAACAAAAAATTGGAAAAGTTAGTTTCGATGGTTGCAATGGATGAGGATAGCAGTATGGTTTCACGTCGACTTAACACTTCAGCACTATTGTGGTATCTGTAACCTTACAGGAAAGCTTATTCGTGTTCCTTTGCTGTTTTGACATTATTTATGATTTAAACTTTACCTAAACATCAAACGTTTTAGTTTTTGTTTTCTAATTCGTAATACTTGGGCATATCATTTTATTCTTCGGGCAGAGATAGATGCGAGTTCTCATTGGTGTGCTATTTGGTTTGGCCACATTTTCACATTCGTATTCATTCGTTGCCTCTTGCTGAGCTTTAGTATAGATTGTTTTGCTTTGTTTGAATGTGGGTACGGGTTTGTGGTCCACAAAAAACTGGCAACCCAACATTTTCTAAGTCCAACTTTTCTAGTTAGCACCCCTCAGAACCAGGAGAGGACATAAATCTTCCCGTTACTTTAGATTTGATTTCTGTCCTATCCTGGTTGTGAGGGTGCTAACTAGAAAAATTGAACTTAAAAAATGTTGGGTCGTCAGTTTTTTGTGGACCACTCTGTATATCATACACGGCGCCGTGTATATATGTATCATATCAAAAACCAAAACTGGTAAAACGGACCGCCAAGTTTCGAATGGTTCGGCCCTTCAAAGGAGTGATATCAACACACCAAAACATTCGCCAAGTTAATCGCACCGCTTAATAATTCGAAGGTTAAATGAAAACTAGAACATTGCTACTTTCGGTAGCAATGTTCAAGTTTTCATTTAACGTCCAAAGTATTATTCGGTGCGATTAAGTTGGCGAATGTTTTGGTGTGTTGATATCACTTCTTTGAAGGGCCGAACCATT
>JAHWFP010039656.1:0-15881 GCA_023313725.1 Lithobius niger | reverse complement strand
CGTTCAAAGCAACAACAACAACAAAAAACGAAGACAATTTCAGATCATTAACTAAAATACAGGTTGCTCTGGCATATTCATCTGTTGAAGTTACCTGGCCTATTTTAAAATCTGTTGTGCTTCTATATGTACAGGCGTCTAATTAGAATTTTTTTCTGAGGCAAGATGCTTACAGAAACCCCTAGAGTTTTGAAATGGTGTCATGCAACCACAACAGGAATCCGAGTCAATCATGGTTTGCAGAACAGAGTCCGGAGCCCGACAATATAAATCTCAAACTCTTGATAAGGTGCTTTTAAACCACAAGTAGCCAAAACAAAATTGGCTGCAGTTCTCGAACAACAACGTGGCATAGTTTAATTCCAGTTGCTCACACAAGTTTTTTGAAAATGGCATTTCAGCTGCATACAACAATGTGACGGCTCGGCCCCTGGCAACAAGCATACACCATCCTGCAGCCCAGCAAGCAAATGAAAACTCCACTCTACTGCAGTCCCATAGCATTTTTTGAAATGGTGCCGCTCCACTGGTGAGCTACATCAACAAGTAACACCTTTGCAATACAGTTCATGCAACTGCTAACTCCTAGCTAGCAAAAACCAATCCACATGCAAGCAATACAAACTACTCCTAGGCTTCAAAACTTTGATACTTAGAAAAAATTTCCATGTGTATGTGTAACTACAGTGTTATTGAATATTCTTGTATTTACTTTACATCACCAAGAAAATCGTGCTACATGGAAAAATAATTTTTAACGCCATTTTTCAAGAGATTTTAAAGGAGATTTTACCAAAAATGTTAATAAGCTCAGCAATTTGTAACAACTAATTGTCGTGATTCACCACATGAACAATGCAGTTCGTCAAATTCCTCCAGTAGTTCGTTCAATTTCAACCAAGGACTGTTCATGAATTCATTGTTTGATGTTATTTGTCGAGACTTGAAAAATGTCTTGCTTCTTTTCATTCTTCATATCGCCATCGAATCACTTCTCTCCGTCAACATAGCGATGGCGTGAAACGTCGTATCTATAATTTATTCCACATTATGTTTGCAGGAAATTTGCTGTATGACGCCACGTTTTCTTCCACTACAAGTGGAACAATAGACTAACACGATCCTAGGAATTAGCCGCAGCCATCGTTCACTCTATCCCGGACAGCTCATTCATTAAGGAAGCTGTTTCAGCGATTCCACCTTGTTGCAGACCAACTTCTGCCAAAAAAAAACGGTATTTTCCAAAACCTAATGCAAAGCTACCAAATTTGAGTTGTAATACAAGAAAAGAATCGACTTGGATTGTCCAGTTCTGAAAGAAACTGTGTGACGAATCACTTTGAACTTGGGAAAACATTTATGTTGGAATTGCGTATGCTGTATGTTCAAACCCTTCACAAACACACACACTTCGTTCGAACATCGTTGCAAAACACAACAGCCTTCCAAATATTGTAGGCAAACGTGGTGTTTTCAAATTTGGATCTGACAGCAGTTGTGATGAATGTAGGTAAACAAGAACTAACAGCTTAAAAAGGCCGGAAGACGACGAACGCGATTATTGTGCTTTATCTATTCGTCGAAAATTTGCCAAACTTGGTGTTTGTGAAGGTTTGAACATACAGCGTACTTAATTCCAACATAATGTTGTCCAATTCTGCTTCGTGCAACCGTCGCCACGTTTACACTGGCCAGTTGGTGTATGGGCCTCAAAATAATCCAGTAGACCTAAGCACTGCTCCTCGTGGTCGCCCTAGGACAAGATGCAAAGTCATGGTCGGCTTCTCGATAATCATTAAAAGTGAAACGGAAACATGATGCACTCGTGGAATACTCGTGATTTATGCTCACCGATCGTTGAAAAAGCATGTGGAATTTGAATTTTGATATCCGTTGCTTCCACTCTGCAGTGTCCAAATTTTGAAAGTTGACCAAAACGGCTTAAATTTCTTCCAAAGATTTCGTCCGCCTCTGTCCAAAGGTTTTGTTCGTCTGTTCCGAGTACCAATTATAAGGATGAAGGCGAATTCTTGGATAATTTGGTGATGATGGTTATTGCATGATGAGCGACGTCTTGCCCGAACGGCAGCAACTGATGCTCTGCTTTGCCACGCGCAGCTGCTTGGCAATGCCAAACTCTGGGCAACAATGCAGTGCCTCAAGCCAGAGGTGCTATGTGAGGTAAAACCGAAACAAATTCAAGACCCCTTAAAGGTCCAAGAAGAATCCTACTTTCCACGATGGATCCACTTCCGTATGGAAAGTCAGGGAGCAATAAAAATGTATGAGCCAACACAAAGATGTGCAGGGATGGTAATCGCACCAAAACCAAGAGATGAGATGAGCGTCTGCGTAGACTAAATAAAGACTTGGTAAGTGTTTGCATCATCCTGCCAATAATGGCTGAATGCCTGGGAGGGCCGGCAGGAGCAATAGTTTCGCAAAACTGGATGCAAACCATCTGTTCTGGCGAGCAACCTGCACGAAGAATTGCAGCTTTTAATGACTTTTATTACCCAATGGTGCAGCTACTGCTTTGTACACTTACCATTTGGGATAATATATGTGTCCCGGATTATGTTCAGGGTAATTTGAAGCGATGCTTGAACAGAAACTAGCCAAACCATTACAAGATGACATTGTCATTGCGGGTAAGGACATTACAGACCGTGGTGAAAAGCTGGACATACTGATGAATGCACTTAGGGAGAATGGGGTAACGAACAGAAACAAATGTGAGTTTTCTAAGAGCAAATAAGAGCGCTAAGAGGCTACATCGTCAATGCTGAAGGGTGCACCATGGAATCCCTGACAGAATATTTCCTCCTAATGACAAATACGAACTCTTACACTTCCTGGGCATGGTCAACCAGCTGGTGAAATTTATACTGGAATAGCCTAAATGACACAACCACTGAGAGTTGCTTAACAACAGAAAGCTTTCAACAATGTCCAACAAGCATTACTTAGTTCACCTGTATTAAAACACTACGATCCACTAGGTGAGACGAAGAATTGGAAATGAAGCGATCCTCTTACATAAAGCAAAATATGACAACTGGAAGCCAGTGGCCTACACATCAAGAACCTTGAGCAAAACGGAGGGCCAATATGACCATATTGAAAAAGAGGCTTTAGTAGGTAATTGTGTTGGCAATAGAAAGTTTCATGGCTTCATTCTAGGAATGGAATTCACCATAGAAACAGACCATAAACTACTGCTGCAAATTTAAACAAAGCACCTATCCGATCATCAGCTAACCTCCAGCAATTTAGAATGAGACTAACAAGGTAGATGTGCAAAATAATGAACACGTCAGGCAGAGAACTAAAGCCTGCCAATGCCTTATCATGGTTAATGTTTAGCAAAACACACAATCAGTCAAAAACAAAGATACATACACGGAGATGTGGACTTTCGGTGTGAAATGTTATGGCCGGCCTACAAGCTTCAGACAAGAAACTGCAAGAAATCCGACTGAAACAACAATATGATCCAGTTTGTGCAGCATTAATACACTTCGTGGAGAAAGGGCGACCGACAAACAATGAAATCTGTGAACCCACACACAACCCAATTCCGGTCAGTGAGGAATGAACTAACCATCCAAACATGCACCTTACACGTGGTAACCGAATCGTTTTCCCCAAGAAAATACAACATGAAACAGCGACAAATGGGCAAAGGCTACATGGGGATACAAAGATCATGACAACGTGCCAAAAAATTGGTAAAGTGGACGTGGATAGCGTAGTTGAGATCATAAATGAATACAAAGTTTCACTGAAAGCTAGGACCCAACCAGAGATCCTCTCGTACCATCAAGCTACCGGAAAGACTCTGGCAAGCAGTCGCAGCAGATTTATTCTACATACTAGTCTGTTATCTGCTGATTATGCCAGGTACCCAGAAATAGCATACTTGCAATAATCGACCTCCGACGCAATAGTTGAAGCTACCAAATTATGTTTGCCAGACGTGGCAACCTACAATTGGTGAGAAAAGACAACGGACCCAATTTGCATCATGTTCGTTCGATGCCCTAGCTACGGAGCACAACTTCCAACATGTGACGAGTAGTCCACATCTGCAATGAAGCAGCGGACCAGTTCAGTCAGCGGTAAAAACTGAACGCGAGAAAGAGGACCCACACCAAGTGTTGCAGAGCTACAGAGCAACACCAGGAGATAATGGCTACCGCTTTCCACAACTCCTTATGGGAAGACGACTCCACACTACACGGTAACCTACGCTACCAACTCCCGCTAAATAAAGAGAACAGGGTGAGCAACGAAAACAATGACAAAAACAAGACTAGGATGGCTGCTACAGGACACAAGCAAGGACGCAGTTACCATCAAACATCAGAGTAAAAATCGGAAAGGGTGGAGTTGCCATCAATCACCAAGAGTTTGGATCTATGGTTGAAGTCTACCCAGTATGGAGTCTAGCAACTCCCCGACTAACGTAATGGACTCGCCGCCAATGAATGACAAAGCACTTATGCCAGGAGCACCAACCAATGACCACCAGCAAACACAGGCAACGCCGAATGCTGGCCCACCACTGAACTCGGGGCCCAGATCCTCACTCGACAACCAGAGCTGGACGACGTGTAATTCCTCCCAAGAAATTGGATTTATTAGTAGGCTATATTATTGGACTTGAGTAGTGTAAAATTTAAGTGTTCGAAGTGTTAAAATAATGTGTACCGCATTGTTGGAGGGAAATGTTGTAGTAGCAACCTACCTGTTTGTAGATTGCGCTGGCCTGCTATAGACCAATGCGGCAGCCACTTGGTAAAGGAAGTCATAAACATGGTGCCATTACTAGCCATACACGTACGTATTACTATGTTGCAACCAATCGCCCAACTTACGGACAGATCTCGTTTTTCTTTAGAAACGGTGCTTGCAGCTGCAACCAGTAAGGACGATCCACAAAGTAAATGACGTAAATGCCTATAAGGCCAGTTTGTGGCCAGCTTTATAGCTTCGTGGTAGCTTAAGACATTAAAGCAGTTGATGAGTCGTCCTAAGACTTAAGTTTGATTCCTGGCTACATGATGACGCATGCATTTTTTCCCTCGTTGATTTTCACTGTAACCCCAGATGCTACTACGAGTGGTTTATTTATTTTAAGGCAACCCCGACAGTTGAATCAACTTTAAATAGATTACCTATGACTACCCTCTTAATTGAATTCTTTTTAATTTAATTTTTGGGGAGGAGGGGGAAGTGGGGGAAGAGACAGCAATTTCTGCTGGCTACTATGCATCAAAGACACTCTCCTGCACCACGTAGGCTACAAAATAATTACATTTTTGTGCAACACTATAGTAAGCTCAAAATTATTAAATACAGCTGTAACTTAATTATCATTGATATCAGTTATTAATTTTTAAGTTACGTAATTAAATTTTATTTTGTTCACAACTTGTAACCTGTGAGATAAAAGAAGTATCTGTGTCTTGAACATGTGCGACCATGAATTTAGACAGAGAACTGAACGTTTTAAGTGAGTTTCAAAGTAGTTCGAATAATGTTTTTTTTTTGTGTTTGTGAAACCTAAGGGGATTACTAATTACGGTCAAAAAACAGTTTATTGCCTGGCATTTACATCACATTTACAAAAATGTCAAAAATTCGACACGAGCACCACAGACATAATAAATAACATCTTTCTTTAGAACTTGATCAGGTGAAAAAATTTAAAAACAAAAACAAAAATATTTGTTGTTAGATATGCTTCAACTAAGCTTTCCCAATTCCATCTTCTTCTGAATTACTCTTGACGAATGGTAAATAATGGCATCAATCAATCCAGCAACTGCAAGTAAATTGAAAACAAATGGTTGAAGAATAGCAAGCTGCAGATTGATCTGATCCACGAATCGTTGACTGGTTTTATACAGTTTTGTGTGGGTATGATTATGAACCTCGCAGGCCCGGACTGGCCTTATGACCATGTGCCATTGAAATATCCTGGTTGAACTTAAAATTTGGCCCGCCTTTCAATTATTTTATAGCTGGCTTCAAGTGTATAAACTAGGCTTGCACAATAATTTTAAAATGCGGAATTTCACTGTGGCTTGTGTTTGGTGGAGACCGCCTTACAACGTTATGGCACATGTTTTCACACAATGTTTTGTCCGATATTTTGATTCTTTCTGAATGGACCTAAACCCTACGTCTATGATAAAACAGAAGACTTCATTTGAAACAACATGCCTATCCAAGCAGCACTGGAAAACAATATCTTTTCAAACGAAAAGCCTGCCTAAACCTGTTTCTCCCTCCTCGTGGGTAATACATGACTGCGCTCCATCTCCTTTTCTGTCCAGCCTTTAGATATTCTGTCAGTCTACGAGTCCTCGTGTTGTCAATAATCGCGATAATGTACATAAACACGTATTTCTTTCGATTCAATGAAATAGCAGCAGGATACATGTAGAGTGTACGAACATCCGCCATGTTCGTTTGTTTTGTTTTTGCAGAATACATTCTCTAGTTCTGTAAGCGATGCATTCTGGGATAGGGAAAAGGTGTGGTTTTTCAGTAAAATCAAATTTAAAGGAACATTTCATGATATCGTCCATTTGTACTCAAACTGCTTCAGTGAGTACAGCAGATCAGTGAGCCTAACGGCCAACCATGGATGCAGCTCAAATGAGGGTAATGATGCAGGTAATGAAGATGGTCGTTAAAAGCCAGAGAAAAGATTTGTTGTGACATCTTCCTTCCATTCCAACATACGATACACACACAGAATATATTCGATTGCATACATAAATTTCGCACATCACCGCAAAATTGAGTAAGACTACCAATACCTTCCAAAATCACAAAACAAATGGGAAAAACTTGTCGCATGTTGGAGACAGTTTGGTTCTGAAAGAATACTCTCAAGGATTTTAACCCTTTCCTGTGCACTGTCGATTTTATTTACCAAGCAGAAAAGCCAATTCTGGGCATTAGTTATTGACGAGAATAATTCCACTTTTCACATTTAAGTTACTTACCAGTAAATATTCCACCAATGATGGCACACACTCCTGTGAGAAAGTGGGTAAATGACCTATGGAATGAAAAAGGATTTACAAAAATGTTTTTTTTTAGCAATAGAGCATTCAATTTAAAATGTTAAAATGTGTATTATGTACAGAATGCATAACCTGAAAAGATATGACAGGGTAAGATGGACACAGTAGGCCATCCCTGGCAATCGAAACAGGTTTGTGTATGGGCAATGAAACTGCATGGTAGTAAAAAGGCATGAAAGCTACGGTAGGGAAAGGGGCTACTAACCATGTAACAGTAGCTGACTTTGACCCATTCTTTCAAGATTATGATAATATTAACTCTTTACGTTCATGTTTACATTTTTTTACGCTTAGATTTCAAAGTTAAGGATATTTACCATCCCAATATCCTTGCAAATTTTCGACAGTCAGGTTTTCTGGAGTTGGAGGGGCTCAGAATGACTGTCTTCATCAGGCTACCACATCACCGCTTACTTCGTCGTGAACGTTCGTCTGCTTTCGTTCGTCTGCTGCTATCGTCCGTTGGAATGCGGCGCGAGGCCATAGCCTCCTTAACTGCAGGCCAGTGCACCATTTCTCCCGCAGCAATTTATTAAACTCTCCTCTCAGCAGGAACTGAATGTTAGGGTTTGACGGTCCCTGGATATTCATCAGCACAGCCTTCTCTCGACTGTGGTGTTGAATAGCCAGGGATTCTAGGCTTCTCAGATACACATCATTGTTAGAGTTGGACTTGAGGAGTGTCACGGTGCCTTCCCAGTTGATTTGGTGTCTAGGTTCCTTGTGGTGGACTGCTATGCCATTCGTTACACCTTCATTCCTGGTGTCTGCCATGTGCTGCTTGACTCTCGTACGTATACCTTTTCTTGTCTCTCCCACATAAACAGCATCACAATCCCCACATGGAACTCGGTAAACGCCTTCAAGGGTGTTTTTAATGTGCTTCAGGGCTTTATCTTCTTGCTCACTGGCTTCACTTCTTTTTCTTGTGGTGGCATCAGGGTAGGCTTGCTTTTTCATCAGGTGATCCTTCAGGCCCTTTGCGTTCTTGACGTACGATGTAAAACCATTTTTCCTAAGCACACCTTGAACTTTGTAACGCCTTCCACATATGTAAGTGCTACTCTTGGTCCTTCTTCCTCTTCCTTATTTTTGGGGCGGTGGTCTGCATTCCATACTCCAGCTTTCTTCATGCCTACCGCTCTACTAATCATTCGGTTTAGGCACCCGAGTGGATAACCTAACTCAACAATCCCTGGCTATTCAACACCACAGCCGAGAGAAGGCTGTGCTGATGAATATCCAGGGACCGTCAAACCCTAACATTCAGTTCCTGCTGAGAGCAGAGTTTAATAAGTTGCTGCGGGAGAAGTGGTGCACTGGCCTGCAAGTTAAGGAGGCTATGGCCTCGCGCCGCTTTCCAACGGACGATAGCAGCAGACGAACGAAAGCAGACGAACGTTCACGACGAAGTAAGCTGTGATGTGGTAGCCTGATGAAGACAGTCGTTCTGAGCCCCTCCAACTCCAGAAAACCTGACTGTCGAAAATTTGCAAGGATATTGGGACGGAAAATATCCTTAACTTTGAAATCTAAGCGTAAAAAAACGTAAACGTGAACTCGGACTTTCAAAGTAAGAGATGTCACATTTTTAAACTCTTTACGTATGCTTTACATACTCTAAGTGTAAATCAGAATTATGCAAGTAGGGATGTACTAGTAGAATAATTATACATCGAGCTGAGCCGAGTTTGTAACAGAAGAGTCGAGTATTGAGTCGAGTATTGAGCCGAATTCGAGGATTGCGTTAATATACTCATATTTAAAAAAATTCTACACTAAAACCACAAAACGAACAATTTTACAAATGGTTCACTGAATTTTCGGTGAAGAAATCGTTCACCTTCGTCGGAGTGTTTGCAGCTATTTGAAAAAGATCGTTCACATCTCTCACTTGGTCACGATGCTGGTGGTTTTTCAAAAAGCTGCAAACACTCAGACGAAGGTGAACGATTTCTTCACCGAAAATTCAGTGAACCATTTGTAAAATTGTTCGTTTTGTGATTTTAGTGTAGAATTTTTTAAATATGTCCTTCAAAAACCACAGTCGCCGCTTGCCGGTGTTTGCGAAATATACTCATTTTACAAGTGACTTTTTTTTTTTTATTTGTTAGTGTAATAACAACTCATATATGGCATAACAGATTGTGCTGGTCAACGGCTAGAACTAGGTTTCCAGTTTTTAGGATATAACTTTAAAATAGTTTCAGCTAGTGGCTTTTAACTTGCACCACCGGAAAGCTCTTGTCGAGACGATGAATTTGATATATTTTAACGTCAAAATTGGTCAAATATTGGTGAAGTTATCGCATTTTCACCGGATTCAAGTTTTCAGAATATGGATGTAAGCGACAAGTCGAGTTCGAGTATACGTTGCGTACTCGGCTCGGCTCGAATTTTTTGAGTATTGCACATCCCTATTTGCAACCAATGACAAGGCTTGGGTAATACTTGGGTAGAACGCAAATTACATAAGTTCAGAATGGCGTCCCTGAAATTAAATGGTACTTGCCGCCAAAATAATGCTTACTAGTCAGTTGGAAGTCGGCAGCTAATAGCTAACAAACATGTTGGTCAAGATAAATACCACGAATACAATATAATAATTATTATAATATTAAATTAGAAAACACATGAAATTGTTCACGGTTTATTGTCACACAGAACTGTAAACTTTTGAAAAGCCGTTGCTTGTCATGGAAACACATATTTAAATGCCTGTTTTGACAACATCACTTTCAGTTGGTGGGGTAGCAAAAGGCTGCACTTTACTCTTCTTGTCAGTGTTGTGGATTGCGGCCGTTGGCCACGGAAAAATGTTAGCCTGGACAGAACAGACGGTTCCTGAGGCAAGGTCAATCCTCAGATTTGTGTGGTATTCTCAACTTTAAATGGCCAAAGATCTTAGCTGGAATCCTTAGCAAATTTTGTTTTGGGGAAATAACACATTTTCGGTCCAAAATGGTAAGCTCTATTTTTTATCCGTTTAGCAATTAAGAGATGAAAAGCCTAAAATGCAGCCAATTTCCGATTCTTTAATGCATTTTTATGATGTTTTTGTGTGGTTTAGTAGGTTTTCATTAGTAGGTCTACGTTTGTCTTATTCTTTGTCTAGAAATTCCCCTAACTCTCAATACAGTTTCTAGCAATGGGAAAAGCAACAATTCTTTATGCAGTGTGCTCACATCTTCGTATTCATTGTTGTAAGCAAATTGTTGTTGTTCATTGTTGTATTATTGAAGCAAGATGTGTGGATGATAACCCAGTTTGTGTTAGTGCTCTCCAAAAACAAACAATAACAACAAGATGTTGTAACTCTGCCCTTAAAATAGTACGGAGATTGATTAGTAACTTTGAATTAAGTTTCCCTTAACTCCCAATCCAGCAAAAGGCATGTTTCACGGTTAAACCAAAGCTATCTGAAAATGTCAGCTTTATTTACCCTTTATTTCTGCGGAATTAGCTAGGCAGTTACTAGTAATTGGGGGTGCAGGCATTTCCATGACTCTTCCTGGTCCGTCCTTGCAATGCCAGCAGCTGGAGCGTGTAGCTATTTGCTGTCCCTGAGGCAGAGTTCACTGTGGCAGCTGTTCTGATAACTGCTTGTGCTTCGACGGCCCCCTGGAAGAAGCTTCACTGCCCTACACTCAACATAAGTGTTCCTAACGCAGGACAGCATAAACTGGTCATTGTACAGGGTGGTCAATCAAAATGTAGACGATAAAGAAACGTCATAAATACTTTATTAGTTGAGATTTTGATGTTCTGATGTGTTAAGAAAACTTGAAATTCTGTTGACATGACGTTGATTTTAATTCAACGAAGTAAATGCATGCTCAAATTGTGCTCCCTAAAATGAATACATTTTGCTATTCTAATGTGCAGTTGGTGACGACAGCCTAAAGAGTGTCTTGCGCTACAGCCCAAATATCCCTATGAATGCTTGAGTTTGTGACTATATTTAGTGTTAAGTTTGAAGACTTTTTTCTTTAGGTGACCCCACAAAACAAAAAAGAATAAACACATTCTCCAAATTAAAATCGTCGTTGTCACATAAGCGACAAACGCTTAAATGTCGTCGTTTATCTGTTTCTGAAAGTTCCTGGAACATTTGAGTTTGTCAGGGAAAAGGTTTAGTTTTTCTTTAGCATTGTAAGCTGTGACGTTCTTTTATTTTAAAGTTGAAAAATCACCTTATATCAACGCTTATTTTCACAATCACACGAAAAAACAATAAATTTCCGCAAATTTTCAATAGTCAGCAGTCCTGGAGGTGGAATGGCTCAGGCGACTATCATCTTCAGGCGACTATCATCTTGTGTAGTTCTTTTATTGTTGAGAGCTAGAGATTGTCGTCTTAATGACGCCAGTGAATGTGGAGAGATTGCGTGAAAGTGTGAGAACGTCATCAAGACATTCGTGGACTTCTTCTAACCACTGGCGTTCGAACTGTCACTGGACTACCTCAACTTTCTGCATTTTGGTTCAAAATAGTTCCAGTTTCCTTAAATGTATTTACCATCTGCAGTATTGTAGGTCCTGTTGGAACATAGAAGTTTTAAAATTGTTTATGTTGCATATTGCGTTGTTGTAAAGTTTTAACAATGAAAATACGATGTTCAATTGTTCATTGAACCGCCATCTTTGGAATTATGCGAGAGTGAAATCAATACTGCAGAAACAAAATTTGAAGCTTTCTTAACACATCTGACTTACGAGAACATGAAAATATCAGTTAATAAAATATTTACGATTTTTCTTTATCGTCTACATTTTTATTGACCACCCTGTAACTGATTAAACCTACTTAACAGACCATCGGCTCTCAACTCCTTCAATACATCATTAAATAAAGTAATAGATTCGTAGCAGTATATTCACTTTTTTTTTGGCAGTTGCTGCAACAGCAACTGATGTGAACATTGGACAAAATGTTCTGCAATACACAGGTGATCGCAGGGTTTTGGTTGATGCGTATTTACACACTAAATATTTGACTGCTTAAAAGTGTGATGCAGGAACCAAAACCAATTGTTTGTATTACCTTTGTGACTCAGTGTACTTCACCATTAATGGTGATAATTCATAGATAATGAATACTCCAGGTAGTCCTTGTTCTCCAAGAGCAGTCTTCACACTCTTTTGATGCCTTGTGACAGAAAACTGGTTTGTGCTAAGTACCTGAAAACGTAACAAAAAAAGTGTGATAAACAATCGAGTTGCCAAGCATTCACCAAATACTGCTTATGCAAACATCCCCCACCCCCCACCCAGTACTCTGGTTTAAAAATTGTGTAGATGGAGGATACAGCAGTTACCGATGGAGCAAGACCATTATTTTGTGCCTGGTCAATTTGGTCGCCGCTAATTTAGCGAACAAGTTTTAAAGACAAGGATTAAAGAAAAAAATTAGGTACATTTAGTACTGCAATTATGGAGGGGGGTGGAATACTTACACCACAAACAAGGCCAAAAATATATTATTTTTTTTAAATATTTTTAAACGTTTTTTGTTTTTTTGTTTTCATCAAGTTTTACGTAACCCTATCGTAAGCGTGATTTTTTTTGGCATTCACTAATTGTTATCATTCGTTTAGCTGGCACGCCATTTGTCTTTAAAAATTATATAAATATATTATAAAGACTTGCATAAAATTGTACGTGAATGAGAGAGGGGATGCATAAATTTATATTTTTTACCTCCTGCTCCACCCTCACCCGATCATTTAAACAGGCAGTTTGAGTCCTAGTTTACTCCATCATGGGAAAAGTGTGTGATTACGTACATGATATGGATTAATCTCGCATTGCCGCAATGTTTTCATTCTCATTCATTCAAACATTTTGTTTATTAGATTGTCACTCCTCCAGAGTTCAACATAATTCGGTTAAAACTAATTTCTAACCACACAAATCCTTCATAACTATAGGACTGGAGGCGTTTTCGTTAAAAGCATGAAGCTTTTAGTAAATATTGTAACAGCTAACGATTTTAAGCGAAAGAGTTAACTCGCTATTTCACGATTTTTTACTTAAAACATTTTCTAAGGTATTAGTAGGTATTAGCTTCGTCAGGGTGTTTTACAGACGATTTATATAATTGTGGGTTGGACAATAAATCAATGCCTATGTCTCTTCCCAGGTTCACTGCATCCAACAAAGCTACGGAGAAACTATTTGAAATGAAAAGTGAGGTAGCGCAGTGTTGTAGAATAAAACAAGGCAACTGTGATGCAGACATATCAGTTTCGGATCACACGATGGTAACGGTAGGTCGAATGTTATATCATCGATGTTAAGTGTTGCTGTGTTGTTTCAGTTATTTCAAGGGAAATAGTCGTGCATGTCGAATGAAAATTATGCGACCTTTTTTCCCATCAATCACATGGTGAAAAATATTTTAGTAGGTAGCCACCGTGAACCATATGATCAGATTGGCCAAAAGCATGCCGCGACACTCTAAAGCACCAATCAAATCACAGAATGAATGCCGAAGATGTCTGTGTCCGACATAGTAGGTAGCCACCATAAGTAATTTTAGATGGTGATAACAATTGACATTTTATGACTCATGCTCTCGTTTGCCCATCCCCCTCCTGTCCTCTACTAAAAATACTGTCTATCAAAAAATTGCAAGTTTGGACATCCGCAACATTTCAAATGAAGTTCACAAGTTTGCCGCAACACGAATTATAATAACAAAATAACCAAATTTAGATTACTGCTTACACAGCACTTACCATTCCATCCAGTCGTTTATATGTTGTTGGTACTATTTTGACGTAATACTGATACATCATCGCACCTAACAGGAAAAAAAGAAACCAAAAACCTATACCGATGGTAAATGGACGATCCGAAGGAATACATAAAATGAAAAGTTGTTACACTGAGATGGTCAGCTGTTTAATTCTGTCAACTCACGAAGGTTGGGAGACTGGGGGGAGGGGGAGGAGGAGTAAGGAATAAAGGATCTGTTACGTGGGTGGGACCCTAAAGAAGCATTATTTTAATTCAAGTAAAACAAGAGCCAGCTTTCAATTTTCTGAAAATGTGGGAGACTTGTTGGTCTCAGTGTATAAGGCCTTGGCTGTATAAGATAATTGATTAGTTCAGAAGTCAGTGTGACTTAATTTGCTGAAGTGTAGACCTAACATTTGGACTAACTTCGTAATTCACACATGCTTTGTTATTTTCCAAACTTTTGCTCCTTTTGCTTCATTCATTTGGAAGGAGTTTTCATGGTATCTCTTACAACAGAGACAATGATTTTCTGCAGCCATCAATCACAACATTCAGCGAGAACAAATTGTCGTTTTCCGTGGAGAATTAAAAAAGGTTATATTAAGGGAAAAAAGCTAAATTTTGCTGTCAGATCGGTCACTTTACTGTAGAAAAGGTGCATTTGTTTGTTCACAACAATTTGTATGCATCTCAACAACCTAGAATTCACACAAAAGTTTAAATTTATGTCTACAACTGCTATTACGAATGCCTAATTGTTGAAAAAGGCCAAAAGTAACACAAAATCAATTAAAATACGGGAGTATTTGGGATTTCCGAGAAAATTTCAACTTTCCACGATTTCCGCGATTTTTTATCGAAATGGTCCCACACGTGGTAAGGTTGGCACAACTCCAAGAAATTTGAAGCTAAAACGATTGATGTTAAAATAGCAGCTTAGTGGAAAATCATTGTCCCTGCTCTTACACGACTTAGCTTACACGCTATAGATTGATTCACACTTTTGATTAGCCGATTCAATTATCACGCTGATCCAAACCGATGGTGTTCTGCTAACCATAAATACGTTAATTTTTCTGCCAAAGTCAATACAGGTACAAAAAAAGGAAGAACTGTATGCTGAATAAAAAAAATGTAATGCATATTATTTTAAAAACGTACGGAAATAGTTCAAATTATCATTTTTAACACTTTGCTACGCAAAACAGATTTTTTGATGTTTTATGACGGTTGACAACATCATCTTTAATTTGAGAAATGCTGAACTGAATCCAGTAGTACAGTTATTTAAGAGTATGGGGAAAAATACCCACATATATTCTGCTTTAACATAGTTATCATGTTCAAGGTTTTTCAGTGAATAACTTCTCACAACTAAACTTTCACACTGTTGAACCTATATCAAAATCGAATACCGGTCTCTGTTGGGAAAACTAGAATTATTTTATACCGTACTGCTAAATGAATGAATTAACAAGATTCCACTGTGTATAGCAGCGAAGCTGATATTATTACCATTATGCAAAAACTATAGATGAAAATCCGATCCGACTATCGGAAAATACCTAAACGATCATCGATTGATCCTTACTTATCATGTACAAAACCTATTATATTCTAACAGCGGAGCTGTTGCCTCGGATCTCTCACGGAAGGAGGAGACTTGCATGCAGTGCAACCATGTTTCATAAACTGATGACTCGGAGAGTTGATTAACGATGACGATGATGATGATGGTGATCACGCTGTGGTAACCATTTTGTAATAGGGGCAGCCTCCAGATGCAAAACAAAACGCAACACAAACAACTTCCATCCTTTACTGACCCCCCACCCTCCTCCCAGCAGAGGAGCTAGTCCTTAACCCTCCTGCTACACCACTTCAGGAGCACACTCTTCCCCTACTTTGTCCCTTCCCCTTTTCCCTCCAGCCAATGCCAGCGGATAGCCTCTTCTCCACATCTCCCACCAGACTCATCTCTGAGATCTTCCAGCCCCCAACAGGTCATCAAGACATGTTCCTGCAGAGCCTGCA
>JAHWFP010039654.1:5840-16890 GCA_023313725.1 Lithobius niger | reverse complement strand
CTATGCCCATTGGAGCATAAATTAAAAAGTTTCCTACTTTTTTTTTTAAATATTTTTTTATTACGTTAAACCAGCAAGAAATTGTAAAAGTTAACATAACAATTTCTTCTCTGCTGATTTTTGGTACATTACCCTAAACAGGCGCTTCGTGATGTCAAATCTGTCCTTCCTTTTATATGAATGTTGAAAGTTGATAGGCTGACTGGCCTGCTGAGAAGCTAGGACGTTTCCCGAATGGCTGGTTGATTGTGGACGCGAGGGAAGTTGAACGTTGTAAACGTGAAATTCTCAGCATTGTGGCTCGTTACCTTTATTTCTCAAAATAATTGTGTTGGCCCTAAGTCTAGACGTTTCAGATATATTCGAACCGGGAAACTTCTAATCAAGATAAGGCCCATACCACCTTATGGAGCTGATAATCTCGTCACTACCTTGGTGGGCACAGACCGGCAAAGATTACAAGATTAGCGTCTTAGGGCAACAATGGTGCTTTCCATGTTTAGAAAGCGACAGGTATAATAAAGAATTCGCGACAAGGGGTATGTGCATTGTGCAGCCGTTCAGGAATAATACAGCCAGTTTTAGGTATACTCACGAGACAGAGGTACTATACGTTAATATCATAAATGGAGTAAGTGTAGGGGAATTGAGAAGTTTTAAAAATTGGGTTTTAAGTTTTGTAAATTTTTTAATTTCTCGATTGATACTTTGAACATAATGTTGAAATAAATACTAATTTCGATTTCTATCTGGAAAAGAACAGTATGATCATATTACCGTAACACGACTAGGGAGCAAGGCTTTTATTGAACGGGAAGATGTATTGCTTGGTGACATTGTAACTTCGTGAAATAATACTTGGGGGGGGGGGGAGTAAGAAACCATTTTCTCATTGATGGAAGGTGGCGGAAGGACACATTCCATCGCAAGTGCAAATACGCTGCATTCTAATTGTAGAGTGTCCTATGGTCTGAGCTATTATGCAACCTATCAGCTACCATGACCATCACTAAATAAATACGGATGCAAACCTATTTACGTTGCCTTCTGGACTTAAACGTCAGACTGCCTGAGCGGAGAATCGAACCCACGACCTTTGAAACCAAAGGCCGGAGTCCTACCGCTCAGCCATGCTGACATGGTTTACATCCGTATTAATAGGTTTGGATCCGATTTATCTAATGGCCATGTCAGTATGGCTGACAGGTAGGACTCCAGCCTTTGGTTTCAAAGATCGTGGGTTCGATTCCCCGCTCAGGCAGTGTGACATTTAAGTCCAAAAAGCAACGTATATAGGTTTGCATCCGTATCTATTTAATGGCCACTTCAGTAGGGTTGAGCGGTATGACCCCGGCCTTTGGTTTGAAAGGTCGTGGGTTTGATTCCCCGCTCAGTCAGTCTGAATTAAGTCCAAAAGGCAACGTAAATAGGTTTGCATCCGTATTTATTTAACACTTATCGAGCCCATTTGGCTTTCTGCCCTGTTTATGACCATCACTGTCAGCCTTAGGCACGGCGGCAAATATAGTTCAGCTTCAGGTTTGAAAGAGGAGCCTGGTTTTTGCGCCGTGTACGTTTTACGCCTATTGTACCTAATGGGTGTTACTCCGAATAACCTTAACTGAACTAGAACACTTTTACGAACGCAGAATCACTTCTTAATGGTTCACGATTGCACATTTCCGTTGCATGTCCGGTTTTCTGCTTATGGAGTGTGCAATTAAATGCTAATGACTTATTCTGTCGTCTGTGATCGTCAAATAAACGCAAACAAACGTATTTAAAAGTTTACATTTTACTTTTCTATCTCCGGCGTCAGAAGAACGAAGGTGGGGAAATATAATTCGCGATAATGGCGGTTGGGTGACGAGCTTAGAAACTTAATATTTTCACCCAGGGCACCCCATTAAAAATCTCGCCTACGGAGGCCGCCATCTTGCGAAGATAACTTGCCACGACATTTTAAGGATGTTTAGCGCCTCGAGATTGGAGTCAGGTGCTCTCATTTAAGGTGTCTTTTGATGTCGCGACCTGCACCACCAACGCGACTTCACGGTGATTTTCAACGGGGTTTTAAAACTCGTTTTTTTTTTCCCTCTTTTTTTTTTCATTTCCTGGCCCCGCTTGCACCTGTTGGCCTCGTTATCTAAGGGGGAAATTTGATCACGTCGCCATCATTTTGCGCTGTGCTACACATTACTCAGGCCCTTCTTAAATTGAGTAAATGAGCAGAAAGGGCGTCGTCGCCTGGCAAGGCCTGAAATCATATCTTAAGGTAGTAATGTTGACTACGGAGGAATGAGAAATCCTTCGCCCTCTCCGTAACTGAGATTCAGGCAAAGGAAAACGAAAAGTGGTTGTACCAATTAAGATAATAATATAATAATAATAATAATAATTATTCAGATATGCATATACACAAATGTGATAACAAATGTAATGCACAACAAGGCACGATGCATTAATGCATGTGAGTGCACTGAATTCAAACTATTTTTTTGTTTTTTTTACAACATTCGTTAACGTTCTGTATAAATAATATTGCTCACATTACAATTCGTTTAATTTAATTTATTCAGTTTATCCATAAGTAACCACCTTTTAGCAAGTTTTTTTAACGTTATGTCTATTAAAATCATTTCTGATGTGCATTGGTGTTTCGTTGAGGATTAGTGGTATCACTAATAAGTTACCTCTTTTTCCATAAGAGTTTCCCCAGAGTGGGGTCTTAAGCCATGACGTAGTTTTCTGCCTGGTCGCTCTGTTGGAGTTTGTAAAGTTTGGTCGAAGAAATAATTAGTTATAATGGTCAGTTTATACAAATTTCTAAAAGTAAGTAGGCTATATTCAGAAGTAAGCTCCTTAGTGGTTTTATTATTGTTGCCACCAAACAAGGTTTTAATGGCCTTGTTTAAAGTTTTTTACAAGCGGTCGAGATACCACTTTGTTGTTGAGAGCCAAAAATAGTGCATGCATACCTAACAGCAGGGATGACCCAAGCTTCAAAAAGCACAATTTTTGTTTTTCGATTTAAATTATCTCTGAGGTTATACAGAGCTGGAATCATCCCTCTAATTTTTTTAATAAGGCAATCAATGTGTTTATAAAACTTCCAATTATCGTCAATAATGATGCCAAGGTATCTTAAATTGTCAACTTGATTTAGCCTAGGACAGGTACACGGTTGTTGATAGTTACAAGTTAGCTGATAAAACAATTTTTTCTAAGTGTGTGTGACGTTGTAATGTGCATGAATGAGGTTTTTTCAGGGCTAATAAAAAGCTCATTTCCCCATAAGTAATTATTATTATTATTGAAGTCCTCTTGTAGGTTACTGAGCATAAGCATGAGAATAAATTGAAATTAGAAAAATGTCGTCAGCATATAGTGTCATGAGTGTATTTGTGATCGCAGTTGTAACATCGTTGATGTAAATTAGAAAAAGTATGGGTCCCAGAATCGAGCCTTGTGGAACACCATAAGTTATGGGCTGCCATTGACTGAGTTTATCGTCAAGTTTAACACAACTTTCCCTACCACTACGGTAACTCTGAAGTATACCAAAAAATTTACCTCTAATTCCAGCATAATACAATTTCTTCAAGAGGATGTCTTTGTCGAGCGTGTCAAAGGCTTTTTTCAGATCAATAGCAATTGCACCAATGTGTTTACTGTCATTTAAAGCATTTGTAGTCTTGTTATTAAGAAAGTTTAAAGCGTCAATTGTACCAATTTTCTGTTGGAAGCCAAATTGACATTCATGAATAATCTTAAATTTTTTGAGAAAAGCCTGTAATTTATTTGCAAAAAAAATTTTCAATTAGTTTATCCAGGACCGGCAGTAATGCAATAGGTCTATAATTACAATAAAGATTTTTTTCACCTTTTTTAAATATTGGTCTAATTACTTGTTTTTTCAGATTGTTAGGCCAGATCTCAGTTTCAATAATAGAGGAAATCAGAATCACGAGGAATTCTGCGGTTTGTTCTTTCGATTGTACAAAATTATCAAGTAAGAAGCCATCAAAGCCACACGAGTGTTTTACCTTGATTTGATTAATGATGGCGAGCATCTCATAATAGTTCGGTTTGATAACTTGTATTGTTGGGTAGTTTGTTTGTGTATTGAAACTCCTTGGTCGTTTTCTTTGTTTATTTAGTTTCCCTAGTTTCTTTTTTAACTGTGGTACCTCTTGATGAAAAAAAGAAGCGAAGTTATCACGAATTTTCTCACTGTTTTCGTTCGTAAAGGCCTTTTTAATATTTTCATCAATGTTACATTTTTTTTGCGTGTATACCTTACCACAAAGAGTATTTATTTTTTTCCCAAATTTTTGCACCATCATTTTTGTTTGTTTCAAAAAAGTTTTGGTAGTATTTTTGTTTAGTTTCATTAACTTCATATCGATGTGTTTTTTTGCATTTTTTATAGTCTGCAATTTGCGCCATTGTGGGGTTAGGTGTTTTCACAATATTTTGCCATAGTTTTTTTTTTTTTGTTAATTTTCTCAAAAAGCTCCTTGTTCATCCATTCAGTTCTGAAATTTTGGTCTTGTTTTGCTCGGTTACTGTTCGACTTGTCTGTTCTTATTTTCCTGCGATTACTTTGATAAATTTTTTAAATTTCCGTTTCAATTTTTTCATAAATTTCATTCGGGTCATTAAGATTTTTGAGGTGGTCCCAATTAGAGTTTTTCAGCTGATTGATAATTCCTTTATTATAAAAAGACTATTTACTATGACTCTGGTTTATAGTATTTTTTTTTTATCCATTAAAAGGTTGAAAGTGCAAAACGCTGAGAAATAAAGATCAGCAAGTTTGATTTTAATAACAAAGGGGTCACAAAACCAGGTTTTAATTTTGCAATATATCAAATCAATACAGGACCTGACAGTTTTATTGTTCCGAATTTTCTCCCTCGTTGGTGAATTTATTTTTTGGGAGTAGCCTAGGCTAGCCATGCAGTTTTCAAATTTTTCAATATAATTTTTTTCTGACTTATCTTGGAAGCCCTCTAAGACGTTTAAGTTAAGATCACCTAGCAAAAAGATGTTATCGTGTTTATTTTTTGTTATCAAGAATTTTTTTAGGTCTTTAATAAATTTTATTCTGCTTGCAGAAGGTTTTTTGTAGATGGCAATTATTTCAAATTTTTCCTCTCAATCTGAAAAGAACAGTTAATTGCTTCATTCTCATCAATTTTTACATGTGTGTACTGAACGTTTTTAAATTTATAATCTTTGACAAAAAGTAGAACTCCCCCTCCCCTCTGCGAGCTCCTACAATTAGCAAAACATGTATAATTAGGCATAAAAAAATTGGGCACTTCATGATTCTTAATGTTCACTTCGGTGAACACCAAAAAATCCCATTCAATATTTGCAGTGGCAAATTCGGCAAGCCAATCATCCCAGTTCAGTTTACAACTGCGAATATTGGAATGGAGGCACTTAAACGAGATGTCACCGTTGGTTTTCAGGAAGCCGTTAGGCGTTTCGAAATTCTCACAAACTTCATAATAATTTTTTCAAACTTCATAATAGTTTTTCATGATGTATCCTTGCACTCACAAATTCTTACGAATTTCGTGCAGTTTTTACCCCCTTTAAATAAATAAACAAATAATAATAATTTTTTTTTATTTATTGTGTTAAGCCAGTACCACAAGAACTACAATAATAATAATAATAATAATAATAATAATAATAATAATAATGCACTATTCAAATACAAGAACATGTATATTCGTTCAGGTACAATCACCGGCACGAAGTTCCAATAGACTTGTATGTGTAAGCAAACTATTTATATATTTCAATAAGTTATTATATTTAGAAGTTGTTACAATGTATATAAGTTTTTTTTACTGTAATTAGCCTGTACAATATTTTTTCCATTTTCCATTATTAATTATTTCCACAGATACACAGCTGCGAAATATACACACAATATTATAGTTACACTATTTTATAGTTAATGTAAGTACTGTTGATTTCTTAACTTTAATAGCTTCTTCATCTTTATTCTTTTTTCTTTTTAATAATAACAGTAATAACAATATTATTGTAGTGTTTACACCCGGTCATTATTTATAGCCGTGGACAGAGGAAATGTGCCGGAGGGTGGGGGTTTACGGAATTTGTGAAGCCTCTCGAATACGGTCGAAAATGGTTTAGGCCCAATCAAGTAGGGGAATACACAAAGAAGTCTTACCAAAGTGGAGGAAAGAGTCATTTTTGGATATCGAAACTGACACTTTCAGCTGTCAAAATTTCTAAAAACGCTTCAGTTGTGAGAGGCAGGCCCCACCTGTCCCACAAGATGCGACCGCTTATAGGATTTTGAAACTGTCAGTATCACCAAGAATTTATAGGGTTGGGGAGGAGAATTTGTGACTGAGACCCCATATTGAAACGTACCTAGATCCATTCCAATTAGTTCCGTCTGAGTTCGTAGAGGGCGCCACGAGTTTTATGTGGGAATTTCTACTCAGTTTTCAGCCTAAAATTAAACTGAACTAAATGAAACGAGCTTGTATTTAATAATTATTTAGTTTAGCTTAGTTGTAATTTAGTTTACTTTAGATTTGGGCTGAAAATTGAGCAAAAATTACCAGATGGAACACGTGGCGCCCTCTGAAAACTCTGATGAAACTAATTGGAATGGGTCTAGGACGTTTCAATAGTGAATTTTTAGAGTTATAAATTCTCCTCCCCAACCCTATAAATTCTTGGTATCAGTAATACCAATTTTTAGAAATCCCTAGCCTCCTGATTCCTTGGCTTCTTGTGGCTTTCTGATGCTAACTGTGTTACGGGTGTGGCCGTGCAAGCAAACAGTGCGTTCATCATACGTATTGTATGAAATCCACACGAGATGAATGTAAGGAACATCCTTGCTTCATTGAATATTTTTCACTCAACTTTGTCCTTTCGTTAAAAAACGAGGCACCTTTTCCTTACAACTACCGGTAACTTGTCGGCGTGGAGTGCTACCTACTTAACTTGGCAACAGGAAATCCTCTGCAGACAGTCTCAAAAGCCATACGAAAAACGCATTTTTTTGGGGGTGGGGGGAAAGAGGGGATCACATTATTTCTGGACCTTGAGTGGGAGATACATTTTTTCAGGGTTTTGAAAGTATTTTCATTTTCTTGGCTCCCTCTCCCCTTCCCCCCTCCCGGCCATAAGTAATGACCGGTTCCTTACTAGCCGCTGTTGTAAAGCACATGGTTCAGGGCTCGAAAGTCTGATTCCCATGCAGGGCAATTTTTTTCTTTTTCTTGTGGATTATCAGTGTTTCTTTACGAGGCCAGTTTTAAATGCCAACTGCATGATAAAACCCTTAAATTATGATTTTTGTTAATATGATCACTTGCGTAAAAAGTCTGTTCCGCATTATGTTTGCAGGAAACTGACTGTTTGGCACCACGTTTTCTCCACTATGAGTGCAAAAACATGTAGGCTGTAAACTGTGTAGAGCCTACAAGTGTGATATCCGCATGGTTTTGCACTAGTAGTCCAAGGAAACGCGGCAGCATGCAGTCAGTTTCCTGCAAACATAATGTGGAACAGAGTATAGTGTTTGTGTTGAGGCCATACTTCGGTTGCTCAATGCTGCTGGTTGCTCAAATGTTCTACAGTAAGATTACTATTTCCTATATTTCCGGTGATTTCCTATATTTCCAAAGATTTATTATTAGAGAATTCCAGGGATTTCAGTCTGCAGTGTACGAAGATTTCCAATAGTAAGCAAACCCTCGGGCCACGTTACGCCGAAATCAAACGAAAAAGTAAAGCATTTTAGTCTGAAAAATTTCGAAAATTAGTAATATTGCTACTCCAACTGGATCCTTTTGATTAAAGAGTTCTTTCAAAATATAAAATATAACGGCAAGCCAGCGTAATATTAAATAAAATTTCAATTTTCTCACTGTAAATTAGGCAACATATTGAAGTTAAATTATTTCTAAAACCGCCTTTTCTATATACGTGTAGGTATGGTGTTTGCACCTCACTTGCTAGCTCCTATAGCCCAACAAGATTTTCGTATACCTGTCTTAAATAGTAAAAGAAAAAGAAAAATAGTCATTAAATAGCTTCCGATGGCACGACATTTTTTGAGGGGGAGGCAGACGTATCCTTTTAGAGCTTTCAGGCCGTTTACGACATTTTTGAGGAGGACGCTTCCTTTTAGGCTGTGTCTGTATGGCTCAGCGGTAGGGCATCGGCCTTGGTTTCAAAGGTCGTGGGTTCGAATCCCCACTCAAGCAGTGTGACATTTAAGTCCGAAAGGCAACATAAATAGATTTGCAGCCGTTTTTATTTTCTACTGTAGTTATGCCGCTAAATAATAATAATAATAAAAAAAAACCTGCTTCATAGCTAACAAAATATCAGTATTCCGTGCCGAGGAAATGATTCATTTTTGGGAAACACAGCAGCAATGTTTGTTTATGTTTGGCGGACGTTCAAAACCAGGAAAGCGTAATAGCGGTACTGTCACTTGTTGATTTAGTCCGTTGTTCTTGCGCAGAGAGCCTTGCACTTAGCAGCCGTGAAACCGTTCAGACCGAGGGAGCCCGGAGAATACAACAAACTAACCGCTTCACCAAGTTGGAAACCGTCCTATTGTAAAAGGGAACAGTCCATATACCCTTGGGGCTTCATGGCGGCAGCGGGAATTAATAGAAACGGAGAAACGGAAACGGAAACGAAGCGAAAATTGTCTCGACGCCAACATCCTGTTTACGATCTATGTGCGCCTTCTTCGCAACCGTCATAAAGCGCCTGCTTAAAGAATTGCATTGAAAGCAGCGGCTTCTCGCGGATAACAGGCCCAACTTCAGACTAAAAGTCAAGAGTCGATTTTGAGTGACGTAAGGGCGTGGCATTGTATCTGATTTTCAAGCCGATGAACATATTCCTCAAGCGAAAATTTCTTCAACGATTTAGTGGTGGTTACGTATGCGTCATTTTAAACCAAAGATGTGCTTACTTTAAGCTGAGCGAAAATTTGCATAACATAGTAAGCATAGTAGGTTGGGAGAGTGCGGTGAAGGTTACGATAAAAAACAAAGCCAGACGCACTTGTCGATAAAAACGTACTAATATTTCGGCGCCAACACATTCGCGATGCCTTCATCCGAGAAGCGAAAACAACAACTCACATTGACACTGGGTTAATCAAACGTGCAGACAAGAGTCACCGAATATTGATGTTATCACTCTAAAACATATAAACGCTAAAATTACTAGTAATGGCCCTACAATAATCTTCTGCATCAAACATATGTGCATTTGATGTATTGCAGGTGCATTATTAGTCAATTTTGACGTTGTGAGAATGGCAGCAACAATACTCAGTGACACGTGTCTGCATGTTTGGATAATTCATTGCTCATGTGAGTTATTTTCGCATCACTGATGAAGGCACCGCGAATTACGTTTTTACATGGTGCCGAAATATTAGTAGGCTACGTTTTTATCTATACAAGTGCGTAGAGCTTGGTTTTTATCTTAGTTAGCTAAGTTCGAAATTAGCCAGTGCCCAGCAGCAAAAAGAACAAGGTGAATAAAACCCTTCCTTGGGTTCCATTGGGATCCCAGATAATGATCCTGGTAACTTAGCTCCCCAGGCTACCCTTGTACCAGTTTTAGCATCTGAGGTTTGCTCCGTCGTTCAAGTTTTATAGACTACAACGAACAGCAGCTGCCAGGTTTTTACTCGCATGCGACAAAAATAGCTGCAAATATGTTGGACAATTGAGCATTACGTCCCTAGAATGTAGGGCCACGGTTTTGTTCGTCGGACGACTCTTTCTAGCAAAATATTGCTACCAAAGATCGTTGATTTTCTGATACTGACTGGCTAATTAGTTAACTATAGTGTCTGCAGCCCATCTTGAGTTCGCGCCAGAATGAACACAAATAATCGATTGTACGTGTTTGGTCGCAGAGTGCCATGTTGATATCCAAAGTAGTTACAAAAAACAATGGCGGCCGTCGGTTAAAGCCGCCCCCTCCAGGAAGACGTAGCCGATCACAAAATAAGTGCAGGACTCAAGATACGCTGCGCATACTATAGATAGTTAGCTAATGGTGGCCCGGAAGTTATGTTAATTTCTACATGACGTGCGGTCAGCCTATACATCCGGCTCACGGAACTCCTTCATACTAAATATAAGTTGTTACTGTGAAATTAACAAAATCCGCCAGACCCATTAACAACAACAGAAGAATTATTTATCTAAAATGTCCAATATGTGTAGAATTAATACTTGGCTCTATGCTGTGTATAATTAGTTATTTCTAGTTTGTTTTTAAAGAAAGTATTCGACTTATAAAATTCAAAATCCACAACTTAAATCATAAAATAACATCAGTTACCAACACAGCTGATATTGACACAAAACTCAACACCGAAAACGTTTTAAATTTTAGAAGTAAAGTTTCACCGTGGTTACAACCGAAAACGTAAAGAATCTAGAACATCGTAACAAAAAAAAATCACGTTAGGCGCAGCTATCAAAATCGTGATACCTAAACCAAAAACAATACATTGTAAGCAACAACAAAAAAACACGCTAAGTTTCAGCCATTGAACGTCTGTGAAACAAAAAACCAGCCATGTTTCCACTCATCAGACATACAACGCAACTAAAAATTGGCGCATTGCAAACCTTTCATTTGGAAGATCCAAGATCCACAACCACCATCAAGATACATGTTAGTTCATTTTCGCTGTTATTGTTCCTGTTTCATTATTATTTCACGTAATACGAAGCGAAATAACACAACAGCAACGTTAGAAACGATGTCAATCCCACAACCAATCTGATCTCGGTTAAGAAAATCTATTTGCGAAGTATGCTAAAACTCAGTAATAAATCGCGGAGGTTCCGATTTTCGTAACGTCAGGAAGGGTTCACAAATAATACCGTGTTATAGGCCGCACTAACACCTAGCGTATAGAATGTAGCAGTGGTTCAACAAAACGCCATCGTCAGAGTTCAAAAAATGAGTTGTAAATTTATTATAGTACACTAGC
>JAHWFP010039653.1:0-11124 GCA_023313725.1 Lithobius niger | reverse complement strand
GTCTTGTGTGGGTGAAGTACAGGGTTCGTACACGGCCTTGAATTCCTCGAAAAGCCTTAAATTTCAAAACCAAAAATTCAAAAGCCTTGAAAATTGGCAGTTTTTTTTTTGTAAGAGCCTTGAAATGGCTTTGAATTTTGTTAGCATACTATGTTTGATGAAATACAGTCAATTTATGCTTAAATTTATAAATAAATAAAAAATAGTTCGTCAGCCTAATGATTATCTTCTGTTAACGATACGACGTGCCTCAGTTCGTATTCACATATAAGCGCGGTATTGGAAAGACAACTTGTTCCTCGGTAGAGGTAAAATAAATAACTTTTATATGGATGTTTATTTAATTGTGGAGTAGAGGCTAGCAAAAAGATTGAATTTATTTTTACGGTAATTTTTAACAATTTGGTGTCCAAAATGGCCTTGAAAATTGACTTCGCGTTGGCCTTGAAAAGCCCTTGAAAATGGTTTGTCTCTGGTGTACAAACCCTGGAACTATAGCCTTTCTTTGACCTCAACTTGGTACACTCTAATCGGGGTCACTCATGTTTGAAATTATTAGTCCCATCCTGTAGTCGAGGGTGCCGACAAAACTTCTTTGCCGTTAGGGTAATCCCTGCCTGAAACTCACTTCCTGAGGAGGCTATTTCAGCACGTTCGGCAGATGGTTTCCGAAATAGCCTACCTTAAACAGACTCCCAATTACAAAGTTTCTGTAGAGACCGGATTTTTGTACTCTACATTTTTTAAACACCCAGAAAACTTAACTTGGTTTTTGTGGTCTCCACAGGTTTTTTTTTTTTTTTAATTAAGAGAGGTGTTAGTTGGACATCCCCCTTCCAAGTTCCTCACCACTGTCTGTGGTTAAAGTGTTTTATTATTTTATTATTATTATTATTATAGGTTTCCTTTTACCGTGCAGCCAGTCAGTTAAAGAAAAAGTAGTCTTAAGATCTTTATTTAGTATGATGCAAAGTATGTTGTCCTTTTGGGATTTTTTTAAACCAAAGTTTCTTTGCCTGATCGAACTTGGACGTCATGATGAGTTTTTCGCGTATTTGAGTGTCAACAAATCAAGTTACTGCGATGAAAATAGGCCTATCCGAAGCGCAAATTAATTATCTTTCATTTGGCGCTATATTCATCTTTGTAGGTGCCGTAATTATAGAGGAGTAACGGCACAAAACACGCACATGTTAACTTTCCACATAATGGTAAACATGAAAAAGAGTAAAATAAAATAGACCTAAGTAATTAAAGGTATATATTACATACATAAGTAAATATTAGCCTAAACACTTAAACTAGCAATAATTGTGTGAATAAACCCTTAGGTCGCTAAGTGTTTTCTAATAAGTACAGGGTAGATTCACCTAATCTAAAATACTGCAAATAAACTAATAATTCTGTAGGTAGGGTATGTCTTCAAATTCTATAGGCCAAAAACTCGTGTGCAAACTTGGAGATTCAGACATCCTGTTACGCACTGCCTCTCAACTAGAACCTTTCCACGTAGTTAGACCGAGGACGATAAACAGATTCATGATTTAAGACGCAGCATCAGTGATAATTCCGCTTTGAGATTATGGGATTGCAACCGCCATTACGGCCAAACATGGTGAGCAAAATCAGTCGCAGTAACTCAATGATGTTGGAGACACTTGAGTCCGACGATTAGGGTTAAACACGCACAACTACAGTTAAGCTGTGATGCTGTTCGCAAAATTCATCCTAGCTCATGCCAAAGTTTGAACTAATTTTCCGATAGCTGTTCGATTTTATAAATTGTTGTTTGCATCTTTTTAAGATATACAGCGTGTTCACATTTGTGGCAACCTGCCTATAATAGGACTGTATGCGTTGCGTTTTCACACACCACGGGAATGATTACGACAGGAGTGAATGATGTGTTTCTCAGGCGAGAGCAGAAATGGGATGGCCAATGGCCAATTTCTTATGGAGCGGACGCAGTTTACCATGATTGTATCGTCCTAGGTTGTTGTGTGTCTTATTCGGTGTTGGAACGCCGAAGTTCCGATTTCATGAAAGTTTTGTGCATGTCGAAAAAAAGTTGTTGTTTGTCCCAATGAGCCACCGTAGTAACAACACGCGTTTCTTCCCATTTGCCCTCCTAAATCGTGCTCTCGTGATATGACGCTTGCCGAGTGTTGCTGAGTGCTCCCGTAACGATTACACGTGCGTTACATTTCTTAATCTACATTATTAGAGTCGATTAGACTCTTATGCGAACGGTTTGTCTATCTGTCTGGGTGTCTGGGTGTCTGTCTGGGTATCTGTGTGTTCGCGCTGTAGCGTTTTAACGAATTATCGGATGTCTGTCAAATTTTGCACACAGATTCTATGGCACATTTCTAGGTCTAAGTTCGAAAATGGACCGATTCCGCTGGGGAAATCGTACACTAGAAATAATCAAAGATTTTTGTTCGCAGCAAACGTACGAGGTTCGTTATTTTTTCTTCAGCCGATTGACGTCATCCATCCACGACCAATTACTGGGAACTATGTAGCCTTCGTCAGCGTCTGATGTCACCGCCAACCGACCAATGACTGGCAAATTATAGCACAGATCACTGACGTAGGCACGCGGCTCCTCTGATGTTGATTCATACGAACTGGATAACAAGGGTGTATAGTCATGTCGGCATGCGAAATTAGCGTAGACTTAGGCTACATGTTTGGACAATCGTTCATGACTTTGATGCTTAGTATTTTTTTTTTCGAGGGGGAAGAGAAATATTTAAAATAACTGTTTTTTTGTTGTCGGGGAGGAGGGAGCGCAAATTCATAAAACTACTTTTGGGCAATGAATGTGCTATCTAGATATTTCATTCTTATAAGTCGTGCGACGTGGTAATGTCGCAGTTGGGTAAATGAAGTGTTCAAAACGCCGAGACTAAACGGTTTGGAGGTTTCCCGTTTCGTAAAACTGCCAAACGGTGCTGAATATTTTTAATGTTGATTCAGGTCACTAGTGTTGTAATTAAACTTTCAGTTTAAAATGAAACCGATTGAAGAATCGTAGTGGGCTCGTCTTTAATTGAGAGGTGCGCGCCGCCATGCCATCCGACGCAGTTGATCAAAACATGTATGGGGAATTGATGCAAAAAAGCTAGAAATGCAAGAGACCACTGGTTTTACGGTTGCATATACGCGTTGTGGAACCGCGGCCAAGAAATCATTTGGGTGTTAGGATTGTATTCTTAGGAGAATAATTATTCACACGTGTTAGACAATTAGTAGCCATATCGATCGCTGTATTCGCAAGGGAAAACTAATCAACTTTCACTATAATTGGTTTAATCAAGTTTATTAACACCGTAAGCTAGCGAGGGCTATCATCGTCAGCAGCAGCGACAGCAAGGCCGTCTGAGAAACAGCTCGCGAGTGGCTCTTCTGCAATTCAGATAAAGGAAGCCACCAACGGATGCGTGCCGTACTTAGGCTGGTTACCAGCTGGTGGTATAAAATTAAAATAAATTAAATAAATAAATAAATTTTTTTGAATACCCGCAAAGCGTCATCGTTGGCCTCACAGTTGAAAAACACAAAGACCCCAACCATAATTCTTAATTTCAGTGATCGGCATTATATCATTATATTAATTTAGCTATCCTATCTTATCTCTAGCTTCCATTTAATGAAGACACGATTGACTTCCCAAATCGGCCAATTACGATACAGCCGGCTGTTCGTCAAAAGCATTCGGAAACTAGAAGGTAGGTCATCCCTCTTAAGCAACTACAGATAACCAACGGGTCAACGGAGAGCCGTGGTTATTATATACGACACAGGAGGAAATTGCCTTTCGATCGTTGTTAGTGTTGAATCGTAGGGCAGTGCGTGTGTCTGGGGGGGGGGGGGAGATGAGGGAGGGGCGGCGTTTGGTTAATATGAAGGGGATGATATGAAGAGATCCCTTGATAACACCCATTAAGTCTTCATCCCAGCGTTCCACTGTCACGTTAACCGCAGATATGTTTCAGGCCTACTCGTAAATGGTAGCTGGAAATGCTCTATACAGGCCTAATTTTTCTCCTCCAGCGTTGACAGGTGCATAATTGACCTGAAGCTAATGGCCTCTCATTTGGCGCAGCCTGAGGCTATACCACACCGTAACTGGACAAGAACGAACGTGCTGACAATTAAACCGTGCAGTATTTGGGAACACAACGACTGTTTCCGTATTTTGGTTATACTGTATTAGTAAATCTGGAGTGGGAGAACATTGACCATTGAAAACGGTGCTTATTTTTCTTTAAGTTTTATGGCGGATTACCGTGCTATAGGAATGAATCCTGTTTTTTTTTACGTCGTACAACCGAAAGTTGCTAAGGTAACACTCCACAAATGCAGTTACTATATCCGGGTAGTAAATCTTTTAATTCCTTGCCTACCGAAATTAAACTTATCACTGGGCTGAAAGCGTTCAACAAACATATATGTAAATGTTATTAGATCAAAACCTAATCAGCTTAGTAAGATTTGTCATCATTACGAGTTAACGTTGACAGCTTTTCTATTTGGCTGCAATAGTACCTTTGTTTTCTATGACTCGCACAATTTTAAATTTTTTAAATTAAATTTTAAATTTGTTCTTAATCTTGCAGTGTTGGAGTTAAGAAACCCGGTTTTCCACTCTTATTATTTTTTAAGAATTATTTTTTTTGTGCGATCCTTACCCACACGTGTGGCATTTATCTGCTCTTGTGGTGCGAGGTTTGTTTTTTGTAAAGCTTTCTTTACAAATTGTCCTGAAATAAACCCACCTAAAATAAGCTCAACTCAGCATGTTATTTACGCAGTCGAAGTATTGCATCATCAACTGGTCAGTGACAGATTACACCAAACCCAGCCGCGTCCATGAAAAATGACCACTCGTCAGTTGTTTTAAATTTTTTTTTTTTAATTAATTTCTTTGAGCCTTAAATCAGCAGAAGCAATTTAATGCTCGTATGGCTAAACCGGCTAAATTTTGAACATTACCAGACTTTTTGAGAAGAAGAAATATCTGGTAAAGGGAGGAGCCAACCCGGGGATTTGATTCGGGAAACCTCCGACCATCGTAGGGGCCAAAATATTGTCCAGAATTAGCCGGAATAGTTCCCATTGCCGCTAAAGGAGCATGGTAGCCTCTCACGCAACCCTGGCCGGCAGTTCTGGCAGGGACTTTGCCAATGTATCCTTTCCAGGGGCTCGACCATCCGCAAACCAACAGCAACCGGGCTGAGCTCTCTCACCGCTCAGCCACGATGACCTGTTGATGGATTGATGACCAAAATAGCACCCAATATCACGAAAGAAGTGTTTTCACATGGCCGGTAAACTATCCAGCCTGGTCTATAATAATATTAGGGGGGGGGGGGTAGACAAAATGGCCACCACGACTTGCCCTTTTCTTCGATGTTCATCCAAGCTAATCGACCGATCGCATTTTTGTATGGTGAGTCGCGACATCTATTGCCAGTTAGTGACCGTTTTAAAATAATAAGTTTAATTTTCACGCAGATTTGCGTTACAAATTTGTAATATGTGTAAACCCATTTTTAAATAGTTTTTAAAGTTATCACACAGCTACAGTAAAGCTATTTCTCTGCGTTTGGGAAAAAAAAAAGATACGCTCATGTATCCAGAAAATGTTGCATGGAAAGGAACGTTGGCATTTTGCACTGTCAGTGTCGCCACGGTTGACAGTAAGCGGCAACAGAACAAATCAATCGCGTAATAAGTGGCATTTTTGGCGGCCATATTGCCCAACCCAGTCGCCTATGCTAATTTTCATCCAAGACCCGGCCGGTACTGTAGTAGAGCCCTGGTTTTAAGAACGTATGATCACTATGGTATGCTCACCATCACTTTTACGTTATGTTTGCGTTGTCAAGGGTGTTGCTAAGCAGGTTTATGTTAAATGCCGGCCGATAAATACGTTTCTTACTTAGTCGAGCGACTTGTTGCCTCCTATAAACTCGGGAACTCTCTGTGTGACGTCAGTCTCCACCATTTGATAATTACGTTTACGCGAACAATCCTAGCGAAGAATAACTGCAGGTCTGACTCGGATGTTAAATTAAAAATTTGACCATTGCTACCTATAGTAACAATGGTCAGGTTTTTGATTTAACCTTTGATCTAATAATTGGTGGAATGAACCTGGCAACTAATGTAGCAACTTGGTGGCTACTTTTTTGTTCTGATATCACTACTTTGATTGGCTGAAACATAGTGGGTTCTTTCACCCTCATGAGTTTTGTTACGTAAATAATCCGAGCGAAGTACAACTGCAGGTCCTCCATATAATCGGCGGACTTAAGAGAAAAACAACTTCGAAGAGCCAATGAGGACGAAGCTTCATTAGTGACGTCATGCTGAGGGATCGGAAAATTAATCACGCCTTTATGAACAAATCTGACGAGTTGTGGCAATAGTTTACTGAGTTTATGGAAGTCTTTATTCATTTTTTTATTTTTTTATTTATGCACTGTTAATCACGTTGCAATCAGTGCTGTATTTAGATCGAGGTAATCGCGTGATGTGTTCAGCGCTATACTAAATCTCGAGTTCTTACCTCATCGTGTGGGGATTGCTGGTACGTGCGATTGCTCCGCCGGTGCCAACGACACAAGTTAAGAGACTTGAATACAAATGTGTCGTGGGGCTAGTCTAAGGGGTACCCGAATTCCAAAACAGCCTAAACTGATGGAACAAGGCTAGTTTAATCGTGGTTCACTTTTGGTGATGTTTTAATTGTAAATATGAGCGATAGTATGCTCAGGCTTGCCTAACTTCAAGGGCGACACTAACCTTGCCTTATAGGGCCTTAAATGGAATGTCAACTGCATTAGACTTACTTGGGACAAGCTGGATTAAGTTAGTTTCGGTTTATTGCATGTTTTGGACTGCTAAACTAAGTAGCTACGGGGTTGCAGTGATGAACTAACAACAGGGTTGGTCAGGTTTGAGTTTAAGTTCGGGAATTGGGAAAATTGGGAAATAATTCTAATTAAACGGCCAAAATTACCTTTGGATCAGGGATGGGTGGGAAGCAGAGGCGGATGACTTCAAATTCGGTTCACCCCCTAATTGTGGGGAGCACCGGGTAGAAAACCAAGCGAGCTCGAGCCATTACAGTTGGTGATGCACACTAACTGCAAGTAATTTGTTGGTTACATATTGTAACAATAATTGGTTACATATCCAAGGGTTCCAAGGGTTTATCGAGCGTTAACCACTCCTGGTTATCTGCCCGAAGCCCTAAGGCCGTAACATCATTCTGCAAACCATGGGAATTACTTTCGAAGTTACAATGAGTTGTTAAAACATGACGTCATCTTAATCTTGGACCTGAATTCGTAAGTGACGTTATCAGTGGGACTTCGTTGGGGTGGCAAGGTTTCAACATTGGTAGTCCGAAATAAATCTCACAACAATCGTTCCTACGGGGTCTTAATCCACACCTGGGCATTCTTAAATTGATTTTTTTGTAATTATTTACAGTTGATTCCCTTGTCACCTTCTACGTCGCGTGCGTCTGTGGATAAGACAAGAATGATTGTCATGGAAGTTGGTTCTATCACTCAGTTTAGACGATCTCAGTACGGTATTGTACAACAATGCTTGTAACAATGCAACAAGTTTGATCCCTTAATCCCAGGCCTGGAGTACTGAGATCGACAAAGGGCCAGAACACGCACAACAAAGAACGAATCGTGCTGACGTTCTTTTGCTCAGAAAGCTTGAAAATGCGACTGTGCGTGCAACAATGTTTACACAAAGAACGAATCCTAATGCCGATTTTTCCCCTTCAGCGAACAAAGACGATGTTGCAATAATAATGACAGTGAATGCACTTCTGAATTGTTACGCGACTGTTTGGCAAATAGGTTATTACCCTCTTTCCTCGTACTGAGCTCAAATCCGGGCATGGGATGTATAGGATATCGCCCGCTTTACGAGTGCTGGGATCTAACAATGTCGCGCAGCGCCCGAGCCATTGTTGGATTCCAGCATGAGGAAAGCGGGCGATATCCTTCTTCTCACCCGTTTTGAAGCTGTCAGTCTGACGTATACATTGTTGAGCACGAGTGGAATACATTGTTGCGTTTGTCCAGAAGAAGGTTTGCGTAGAATATTCGTTAAGACGCAATACTACACGCAACAAAAACGCAACGTTTAATTTTGAAAGCGGTTGCAATACTGCAATTAACATGAATTTCAACGATTTTTTTTTGACGTTTGAGGTGGCGTTGTTTTCAAAAATTCTTTCATGTAATTAATTATATTCAGTTCCTGTATTCCGTTTTGTCATTTAATGAAATCAACGTTTGGAAAGCGGCAGTTGTGAATTGCTGAACGTTTTTATTTTTGTATCTGTTATGTTTTTTTTGTTTTTTTGTTTCAGTAAATTTATTACTTTGTTTTCTTCCACTTTTCATTTAACGCAAACGGGGGCTGGGATCCACGTGGAGTGCTGGGATCCAGGATACCAGTCCTCAACCGTTGATCCCAGCACTCCTCGGCCTCGGTCATTGTTGCGATCCCGTCGTGCTGTATTGTTATGAAAGGACTGAGAGCTTCAAAACGGGTGAGAAGAAGGTATAAAACTTATTACAATGTTACAAGCATTGTTGTATAGTACTGAGATCGTCTTAAGTGGGTGATAAAAATAGGTTATTACTCGCTTTCCTCGAACTGAGCGCAACAATGGCTCGGCCCCGTACTCGGAAGGCAGGTAATAACTTAAACTTGTGTTTTTTTTTTCTGTTTAGTTCCATTTACCTAGCGTAGGGTTATTTCCCTGGAATTTGTGGACTGCAGTCGCTGACGTTATTCATTTACTGCACCGAATATTGAGTTTCAGTGCAACCGACGGAATCCAAGTCATCAATTTAGACAAGTGAGTGAATATCTAAACGGCCTTTAAAGCAATCAAATTTTAGATATTCAATCGAATAAATCAATTATCGGCATCGAAACATGTGTTCCGCACGTCAGGAATTAGGAATTGTGGAATAATAGGTTCAATTAACCCACGACTGGTTTCAAGAATAAGCACACAATTCGGTTCCATATTAAACCTACACCAATAATTACATGCTTGCGATAAGCTTGAACAACAATAATTATTATTATCTCATACATTCATTGGAAGAGCTTTTCCAAATTGACACGAGAGGGCGTTAAATATGATAGCCAATGAATCACGCAAACGCAGGGCGAATGACAAGTTTGTGTTTATTAATAACAACGCTTACGTATTTTAATATGCGCATAACTGTCTACTCTGTGACAACGATGATTGCATAGATCTGTTTGTGCCCAATTATGTGTCACCTCCCTCCCTGTCAGGCCCGGGGAATATTATTACCAATTAGCTAATTGGCCCTAATTAGCGTAATTATGTTGGGAGCACTCGCATTTATGGATTCTATTACAGAGCTCGTTCTCTCTATATGTATCTCGTCTCCTTGAGACGAATACGTCGTAAAACTGATAATTAGGGTCCCTAATTTTGAATTTTATTTCTCGCAAATCGTTTTGTTTACAGAGTGGCACTACTTCGAATGCGCATGCGCCCAATAGTTTACGATTAAACAAGAAAATCGCTCAGAATATTAGAAACCTGACCTTTGTGTACAAATAAAACCAAAAACTTCCGACTTTTTTTTTATTTTTTTTTTTACAAATTATAAGGCAATTTTAGAGTAAAGTAGGTGTAGACGCAGCATCCATCTCATAGTGACCGAAATACATGACGTTATTTCGTAGCATTCGAAACGAACACACGCGCAACCAACCAGATCCTGTAGTATACCAGGGAGGGGGTCTTTTTGCATATTGCTTTGCATCACAATACAGCTCAACAGCTTGCGCACATGCGCACAAGTCAAACCAGAAATGCTCCAGTATGCGTGCCTCCTGTGACGTCACGTAATGAGCTCGGAGTGACCAACCTTACTGTATACTATCGTTCCACCAATCTTGAGTAGTACGGGAAGTGATGTAAAGCTGATTTTACACTTTCAGAGTCCACAAAACGTCTTCTAAACGTTACGTAAGTTGTATTTGTGCCTGAGGCACTCTAGTCATGTGTACGTACTGTAAAAACGAAACCTATTTCACAATCGAAACTGAGCTCGAATTTAATTCAACCATTGCGAATAAACTATACGGCCCGATCTATAACAATATAAGACAAAATGGCCGCCACGAGTGGTCCATTTCAATTCTTCGAGGTTTGTTCGGGAATTGACCAAGCAAATCGCAATTTTTGCGACAAAAAGCTTATAATTCACAAACTTAATCCCAGTAATCACCCGGAAAATAGCTTACATGTACAAATAAATAAATTTCCGTATTTTTGCCACAAAGCTATTAAATTTCTCGACTGCACAAAATTATGTCATAGCTCTTCCGTAAATAGCGACATGTTCGTTCATCCAGGAAGCGGAAGTGTTTCAAGGAAGGTATCATTTTTGTACGGAAGGTGCTGCCCTAGGGTCAATAAAAAGAGGCAACAAGACAATCCAATCGCGTCAGCGGCGCTTTTGGCGGCCATATTGACCAACCCAGCTGCATACAGGGGGGGGGGGTCTATTCCGAGCTTTTTGCATGTAGCTTTCCCATTGGCTGCTGATTTTGCTTCCTCGGCTGACGTCACAATACACTGCTCTACAGCTTAAGCACATGCGCACAAGTCAAACCGGAAGTGTACGTACCTCCTGTGACGTCACGTAATGAACTGGGGAGTGACCAACCTTATTATATACTGTCGTTTCACCAATCTTAGTTGCATACGCTATTTATCATCCAAGGTCCGGCCGGTACTGTAGTAGAACCCTGCATCAACGCCGTAGCTTATTACCTTTGCCGCTAGCGGCGCTGGTCACAAATTAGAATGGTGATGAATTACGAATTCCATGTTTCAGTGTTCAGAAAAATCCAGAAATTTTAGCAGCGTCCGGACTCGTGTATAGCCCTAAGTTGTATACCAACTTTGAAGCCATAAGCGATTTGAAAGAAATTGCCTGGACGGAAACATCTCGTTCGGTAATTATTTGAAAGAAATTGCCTGGACGGACGGAGACAGTCTCGTTCGGTAATTATTTGAAA
>JAHWFP010039652.1:0-10125 GCA_023313725.1 Lithobius niger | reverse complement strand
GTACTTCTGATTAAGAACAACCTTAACATGATTAGAAAATTAAACCTCTTTCAACTGTTTGAACTGGACAGTACCCGTTACCCGTTACCCGGTTACCCATTTTGCTGACTCCCGTTTTACCGAATCCCGTCTTGCCGAAAATTAAGCCCTGTTGAAAAACTCAACGAAAGGGAAATTTCGCTGAATTAAAATATTCTTTAAAAATTTAACATTAGAGAAGTTAAAAAAGCATTCTTACTTGGAAGGGATCTGTGATTAGTTGCGAGTTCTGATGTTATATATTTAGCCGCAGTGAGCGCGGCAGCTTGAGTGAGACAGGCAGTTTGGGGAAATGATTCGGCGAAACAGAATTCGGCAAAATGGGAATTCCCCTTTCACCGAGAATTAAGACACTGATTAAAATTCGGTGGAATAAGATCCGGCGAGACGGGTATATACCAATCGGGCTGCCCAACTGGAATTTGTAAGATTACTAGATTTATATCCATATAAATATTTTCTGAAACGACCAGAATATACACGACCCACTGAGAAAAAATAAAATGACAATTTAAATCCACTATATTTGCTCTCCATGCTAATGAAAAAACAATTTTAATACAGAGGGAACAGTATAAGAAGCCGGCAACCCTGATGGTTTTATCGCACTTCTTATGAGTGCCGAACTCCATTTTTTATTTTTACATTAGGTTTGACAAATGGCTTTGGCCAAGCTTTACGGTGCATTATTTTTTTGTCGTATACGAAATACTGACAATGATACCTGGCATTGCCCCTCACTTGTCCCTCACGTTGGGTGATGCCATCGGGGACCATTGTATCCCTGGTAGGTCTAACCTTGGTGGTAAGGCAGTCGTGACCCCAACCTACTTCCATCAACCCTTCCTCTACAGCCGAGCCATTGTCTTCTTTTAAACTTTTTAAACTTTGAAACTTTGTAATTTTCAATTTTTAATTTTTAATTTTAACGTCGGATGGCAGTTAGCGACCACCAGGTCCTTGCCATTCCGGTTGCGTTTGCAACAAAGTATTTTATATTTATATTATATATTTATATATAAAGTTTAAAATTATTCTTTGAAATAAAATTGCGTAAGGCATTCAAAGTAATCTTGTATACAGACACACCATGGCAGGCAGACAAGACATGCAGACTGACTTCTGTGCTCGATCCATAGGTGGCACTTGCTTTGTACATGCCTCATTACATTTAAAAGTAATGGGTGAGATATCATTTTTACGCAATGTTTTGATTTTTTACAGATTAGAAACACCTTGGTCGTGGTTTGACGTGTTATTTTCTGGGTTTTTTTTTCTGTTTGGTTTAGCGGAAGTCACTCCAGATGCAGTTTATTCATATCTCAAAGAAAATCCCAACTTCCTGGAAGATTACATCATGAACGACGTGGATTTGGAACTATTGGAAAGATGGATGATTCGAAGAACGCAAAGAGCCAGAATGAGACTAGAAGCTGACGGCAATAATGGTAAGGGAAATATTTCAATAAAAATCTAAAGTTGAGGTTTTGGAATTAAAACAAAGGTAAACGAAAGGATGAAATTTGCATGAAAAGAAAGTATATTCGGTTATTACGACGTAGAAAGCCAAATGGGCATCTCTATTCATACAAGCAATATGGTAGCTAAATTAAAGTCGAATTAAAATCGAACCTGATAATAATCAAATGTTTGTTTGTTTGTTGGAGTTTGGGATTCGTCGACCTTTAAAGGTGCCTTTTCACTTTTTCAACTCCTGGATACAGCACCGTAAAATCTTTGAGCAAATTAAAAATGGAACAACACTATTTGCAGCAGCGCTGCGATATTCATAACTAAAACGAGATCACATGACCCACATCAGCCTATTGGATGACGGAGAATCTGGAACTTGGATGCTGTATTTAGAACATGAGCAATGCTATCGAATAGTAGTCTACTAGCTGCCTCTATTTTCAGTCTTAAAAATGGGAATGGTGTCTTTGTCCTTGATCTTTTCCGTTTAATTTAGTCTTGAAGTATAGGTTCTCATTGTGATTGACTATAAAATATATTGAAGCCCTGGTCGCTTTTACTAGCATTCATCGTTTGACGCCAAAGTTAGGAGGAAGGAGTTCACTACCCGATGCTGCAGGCCCAGCAAAGAATTGTTCGTCTCATAGACATGTATAATACATTGCCAAGCCAAAAATAATTGGACAAAAGTATAGACCTAATCCATACTGATGTGCAGGATAGAAAATGTAGGGGTGGGGAGTGAATAGCTAATCATTAATTATAACTTAATGTGGCCAGAATACATTAACTGAACACCTTATTGTTGGTTCGTTTGATTGGTATGTTTGTGTGAGAATTTTCGTTTTATTTTCACTAAATGAGGACCATGGTCGGATTACACTGGGAAGACCCCGGCTCATTCGAAACCGAAACCAACAGCGGACCTCCCCCTTCAGTAATTATACAGAATGAAGCTTTTCTTAATGAACGCGGACAAACAAACCACAGATCTGTACAGTATACCTCACTTAGAGGATGCTGCTTTGTTTTATGTTCTTATTAGGGAAATGACGTCAGCTTCGTTAATCGTCGGGTTTTTACGAAAACACCACAAAGCTGTTTCTCGGTTAAGATTCGTTGAATTTGGCGGATCAACAACATAAAAATGACGTTAGGCCTAATACGAAATGTCGTAATTGCGAACGAAATTTTAGGTTGGTTAATGAAATGCGATGGTGGAATGGCGTCAGCTTCGTTAATCGTCGGGTTTTTTCGGCAACACGAGGCTGCTTATACGTTTCATTTGGCGTATCAACAACATAAAAATGACGTTAGGCCTAATACGAAATGCCAATGCCATAGCGAACGAAATTTCAGGTTGATTGATGAAATGCGATGGTGGATGGTAACGCTACGCCAGATAAGAGTTAAACATCGTCAACAAAACTTAAAAGGTAAACATTATAAACAAAACTAAACACCGTAAATCAAAATTACTTCGTCTGTCGAAATCGAGATCGTAAATCGAAACCGAATCCCTAACACGAAATTTCTTCAGAAAATCGTTTAGGGAAAAGAAAACAAAAATTCTCGACCGAATTCCACTCGTGCTTGTATTAAATGTATAATTTGGGTGTTTTAGCACTCAACTCCTTTCCAACAAATTTCCCTCGACCTTCGGTCTCGAGAAATTAAAACTGGAAAGGAGTTTCGTGCTAAAACACCCAAATTGTCGATTTAATACAAGCACTCGTGGTATTATAACTGAGAAGATACACTGCGTATCAAACACCCTTCAACCTAACTTCGTACGAAACTGATCCTTTCAAATCACTTCTATATCGAATTGAGTCTCAATCGCCTTCATTTTCGACTAGTTAGGCTCTCGAATGCGGAAATCTCCAAACGCAATGTCCATTTAAATGACGTCATAGAGAAGCACTGGAGGGAGGGAAAGAGACACCCAATTAAAAGCCGTGTCACATCAAGTGCTGGACCATCTGCCGAGAGATTTAATCAAGTGTTGTGAATTAAACAGATGGCGAGTGACAGCTTATTAACTGCTTGATAAACAAACCAAATCCCAAATATTGCTTAAATGACACTGGCAAGGCCTCCCTTGCTTTTAAAGAGCGAATGAGGCAGATTGGTAGCAAAGATAAACAGAATAGAAACGGTTCACTTGTTTGGGAACCATTGAAATAGGACTCCATGAATAAAGCGAAAGATGTTCTTGATGTTAAAACTACGTGTTTCATTGCAGATGGTAGTATGAATCTGGAACCAGTGCTTTTTGCATATATTAGGTATGGAAAGCTAAATCGGTTAGGCTTTAAACAATATTTCAGACATTCTTGGAGCAGTCGAAGCTAGTGAAAGCATGTCTGGCCATATTTTGCACATGCCTGTTGAAGATTGCAAATTCAAAGATCAGGAACCAGTTTTGTAATCGGGATATGTAAAACTACAATTCACCTTTAAAACAATGTTTTTCATTTGATGAGATTGAAGGCCAATGGGATGCTGAAAATAAAGGACATTGCACTGGTCTGTACTAATTTGTATCCTTAAGACACCAAGTAGTCCACTATACAGTGATTATCCACCATAATTAAAAATTAAGCACAGTGTGTTACCTATTAACAATTTACGAAATCGGGCATCTTTACCACTACTAGGCTACTAAAAATTGGATTAGCCATCCAATGGAAATCCGAATATCTCCAAAACATTTCAGCTAGAAATTTCATTTTCGGACTGGTTAATTTCGAGCAGCAAAGCTGCCTTGAAATTCCAACCAAATCAAAACAAAACTGTGAATGTATGTCCCAAACATTCAAACGCTCACAGACATACGAAATCCTAATTCAGGCAAGTATTCAACCTGGCTCGCTCCGCTCACTCGTCCAACAACGTAAATCTTAGCCAATCCGGCCCGTGCTGTTGAGGTTACCATGATTACTTGACATTGTGTTCCTTTGAGCTTTAACCCCAATTTCTTGGTTTCCTGAGGGAAATGGATTCTTAGGGAAAAGTCAGCACACTTGGTCATTACAGGCTGTTGGCCAAATTGGATCGACCAACTAAAAATAGAATACCAGCATTTGACTTCGACCACAACGAACGTGATTGGACGTATACACTATCCAATGATGTCGTAACTTCGCTAAAAATATTTCAACATGGATATTTAGAACTAGAAAGTATTTTTAAGCATCATCATGATGTGATTGAATGGGCTACTCATTCATTCCTGATCTATTAATTTATTGATTGATTTATTGATCGCCGGGTTTGTCTTCGACTTCCTAAAGGTAAAAAACCAAACAAAGTACAGCTGATATTCGAAATAGGTACATTATATGATTTAAAGCTTTTTTACTACGGTTTCGTCCTTTTTTTTTGCGTTCGTTCTCTTTTATTTTGCTTTCGTTTTGCGCAGAGTATAACAATGAACGTCTAAAGCAAACTAAAAGAGAACGAAAGCAAAAAGAAAAAGGACGAAACCGACGTAAAAAAGCTGTTTTATGATTGCAAAAAAAGTACAAAAATAATTCCTATGTTGGTAGTGGGCGTGGGGGGGGGGGGGGCGTTGTTCAGCGCTTCCTTGTGCTACACGCGTACCAATGACGTCATTGTAAGGCAGAGTCCGTCTTTCTGCTGGTTGTAAGCATGAAAAAAAAATTACTTTTATCTGAGTAAATAAATGAAAAGAATGGTTTTGTCTAACCGAATTTGTAAAAGCAAAGATAGAAGAGGCAATTTATTCCAAGCACAATTTTTCTGGACGTCATTTAAGCTCTTTGTACTCTTTATTGTTGATCTCATTAGTTTTAGTGACGTACCGCACGAAACGGTGCAGAGGAGCTTCTTATACTCTGCCGGTATCTGTCTGTCTCTCTGTTTGCACAATAACTTGTCAACTCATTATTGGGTTCATTTCCATCTTTTCACGTGTACCATGCTCTCTTGTTGATTTAAGTTTGTAACAGTAAAATTGGGGCTTTTGACTATTATATACAGTATGTCCCAGAAGTCCCGTTCACACAAAATAGATTCCTGTCTACTGGATATGAGTTGGTAATAAGCAGTGATGGAAGTGGGTCACTTTTTCCGACCCATCTGACCATCTCCAGCCCTGAACCACGACCCGCTTGACCAACCTGATAAAGAACAAATTGTGATCCATCCCACGCAGTAAAAAAATCATACAGAATTATCCAAATAATACTGTAGTATTATGGTTAGCCTACTGGGGGAAACTATTTTTGAAAGAGTAAGAAAAATGTTGAAAGAGTACTAGTAAGACTACTGATTACGGTAAGATAGCGTGGGTCGGCGGGTGAATGGTCTTGACCCATGTCCCACTTGACCCACGATAAAATTGTGACCATTTTACACACTTACTCACCGACCCATGGGTCAGTTCCAACTCTGGTAATAACAACGAACTCGGAGAGGAAATCACCTATGGCAAATCCGATGATGGTTCGGAAACTGACCTTGGAGGTCGTTTTCAAGGCCATCCAAAATACATCTCCTAAACTATTCAAGATACGGACATAAAGTAAAGTAGAAAGTTGTTTGAGTTTATAACACAAGTTCAACAACAAAGAAACAGAGCTGAAATCGTGCCGTAAACACAAAAGATGTGGGCAAAACAACTTAGACACTGCAGGGGAGCCAACCAAGGGGCAGCATTGTTGCATCATCACTTGTATTGTGTACTAAAGCATTAACGATCAACTAAAGGAAATCACTCTGCCTGATTTGAATGTATGAATGCAAGGGCGGGGGGGGGGGGGCAGTCTAAATAGGTTTGGGAACATTCTAAATAGCTTTCCTTTAATGGTTCCAGGAAACCGCTCGTGCAAATGAAAAATAAATAAAACAGCTCCGCAAACTTAGTGTACTGCTGCCCTCTGCTCTAGTGTGCCCATTCCACACTTGTCGTTTTATTGTCGTTTTGTTAACTTGGGATAATTAAAGTATTTCCAAGTAATATTCACACTGAAACTTCAATTAATAGGTTGAAAAGTTAATGACATCCCTTGTTTATTAGCCGCTAAAACGCTACTAATTTTGATCTCTAGTTAGAGCAGGTCACGAGCGGCTATCGGTAAGGTGCACCACTAAGTGCAAAACCACAATAAATCAACCGTGATAGCTGAAAAGAAGGGTTTTGTGGCTATTTTCTGTTAATTTGCTTATAGCCTATCTATTTAAATTTGTTAGAATCAAATGAAAGAAACTTGTATTCATTAGTGAAGAATGTGCCTGTACTTTGCTGCCTATGGATTGGTGTTCAGGTTATGGTGCACCTTCTAGATATCCATTTTCAGTGAGCCTCCGTTTTGCTTCAGTTGGTTCCATGCTTGCTCGCTGGATTCAAGCATCTTCAAACCTGATTACGGCTATGAAATAACTATGTTTGGACACTTTTGTAGGCTTATTGCTACCCCATGGTTGGTTCTCCTGCTGTCGTTTTTGTTGCACTCCCAGCCAAAGCCGTGGCGCCGGAAGGAAAGAGGGACAATTTTGCTAGGTAATTCCAATCGGAAATTCCTAGGATCTTCTTCATGCCACAATCGACATGAGCATGAGACATCACAGGGCCCGAGAATACCAGGGGTGGCTGAGATCAGGATCGAACCCAGGACCCCTTGCACATGAAATGGTCGTGCTAACTATTAGACTGCCTTGCCCCATGGTCGGTTTCCCTGCAGTATCCAAGTTGTTTTGCCTATATCTTCCGTGTTCTCTGTTTTCAGTTCTGTTCCTTTGTTGGACAAGTGTTATAATCCCAAACAACTTTCTACTTTACTTTGTACCCGTATCTTGAATAGTTTAGGAGATGTATTTTCGATGACTTTGAAAACGACCTGCCAAGTCAGTTTCGGAACCAGCATCGGATTCGCCATTGGTGATTTCCTATATGAGTGCGTTGTTATTGCCAACTCGTATCCAATATATAGCAGTAATTTCAATTGATGGTTGAAGAAAGGCTATTGATAAAGGAACGCTACAGCTTTAAACGTAGGAGTCTTTAGGGCTTTTATACTACGTGTTGTTGCTTAATATTGATTTTTTTTTTTTTTTTGGTTTTCTTGCGTACATCTGTTGCATAAGTGTTAACCTTTATGTAAACTGTTTCCAGTCTTGGTTGAACTGCTGTAAATAGAAGTCGTTCACAAAACTCACTATTATTTTGCATCTTTTTAATTATTTTTTTTTATTATTTTGGCAGGTAAAATAACTCGGAAGACCAGCTTATCTCGATGGAAAGTAAGTAGTAAATTCAGTAAGTACGTAATTGTTGTTTTCTTATTAAATGCAAATATCGTGAACGGCTAGTTGTTTTAATGTCTTTGTGATTGGTTTACAACTGAATTTTGTTATCAGAGTCGCAATTAGCCTTTTCCGAATCGGGGCTTACAAAGGGAAAATGTTGGGCTGCCTTCCCTCCAACAATTACTCAATTTTGGGGCTAATGGGAGACAGCCATTGCGACCCTTAAGTGTTAGAAGTAGGCCTATACACCTTTCGACCAAACGGTTGAAAAATGAGGTTCCACCCCTCCCCTTGTTTCGTGCCCCAAATGACTGGATGACTGGACCCCCCCCCCCGCCCCAATTGCCCTTTTTTCTTCCCTATTTGGTCTATGACCGCTCGTTAGGTCCTTTGACAACAAGCAGCATTCTACGTAACGTGTGATGTTACTGTGCACCTTTAAAGTTAACTGTACAGCTTAAATTATATAAAACAAAGAGAAACGTTAACGTAGCATCGTAACGAGAAAGTGTGTGAGGTTGTGTAACAGAGTTGCATGCAATATAATATAAATGATAGCGTCCTTAGGGTGCATTCGTACAAGAAGGCCTTGCTCGCTGAAAGCTATTTGTTAGCCGACCATTATTTATTTACTATGAGTGTCCAATGTCTGCTAAAGTATAATTGCCTCAATACAAAACAATTAAATGTAATATAAACAGAAACAAGGATAAAGAACGAAGTGCAACACTAATTTTAAACATCTATAAGCATTGTCGTCATTTGTCGCTCTATTCTCGCACAAAAGCGGTAATCAAATGACGATAGAAAAGACAGCATCTTGCAACGAGAATACAAAATCCAACGTGACGGTCATTTCGAGTTTATCAATCGAACAAACATTCGAATGCTGCCATTCAGTACTACCATTTTGCACTGTAGTAAGATTTATATACTATATCGATGCCGTCATGCCGTGTGAATCAGACTTCTTGTCGCGAGCCACGAGGAGAGGATCTCCGTCTAAGTCGTTGCCTTGGTTACTAGGTGTAGAAAATTAGAAAACCACATTCTCCGTTAAGGGCACGTTTATGCAACGACTCGCCTTATTATGAACTTATTATATATGTATAGATTATGTTGTCTGTTTCCCTAAAGGGAAGGTGACAAACTTCAATAACAAAAGTATAACAACAACAGCCTCAGAAAATGGGGACGTGATTACATTCCCCGCCCCCCCCCCCCCACGTACTGTAACGATTTTACGATTTCTGACCTTATAGCATTTTAGATCGTAATTTTTCTGCTAGAAATTGCCAAAAAGCTTCATACATAAAGCAAACTAAATAAAGTAGTAAACTAATCAACTTGAATTCCTAAACAAATGAGAATCAAGGTATTGTTTTAATGCTAGACTGAACCCGGATCACGTACGTGAATGATCGCATAAACGCCGAATTTTTCGCCATGGAGTTAGGCCTAAATACCGTCTCTGGACAGAAATGAGATTTGAAAAATTAATTATAACTTTGTTACGACCCACCCGCTTTTTGTATCGAATTAATTTTAACAGTCCATGGGGCATTTAATAGGCGATTTACGAGATTTAGGCAACACCTTAAAACTCAGGCTTTGCTTATTTTAGATGTGCATGTTTTAAAATTGTTAAGCACATGATTTAAAAGTCTAATTGATATATTTGTTTAGTTTTGCGTCCACGCCGACAAGCGCAAAATGCTGCAAGAATTAACGCAAACTCTTCAAGCTCGACCAAATAAAGGCCAAGTACTTTGGGAATTAGGCAACTGTATCGCTTCAGCTGTTAACGCAGATGGATATAACTTGTATGTTGTCAACAAAGAAGAGCAGGTAATTAAAAAATACAATTTTTATGTATCGTTGGTAATTTTGAAATTGTTAGTCATAATACCGCGAGTGGTTCTATGCAATCGATAATTTGTGTGTTTTAGCACTCAACTCCTTTCCAGATTTAGTTTCCCATTTTGTTAGAAAGGAGTGGAGTGCTAAAATGCACAAATATCGATTTCAAAAGAGCACGAGTGGCATGCGGTTTTGGTTTTCTATCCATGAAGCGATTCTTAATGATCCGATATCAGATTATATTTACGAAGTGTTAACAGTCAATGTTTTACGTAAAATGTTCAATACATTAGCCACTATAGATGTTTACCACGTCTTTGATGTTTACGATGTTTTCCTCTATTTGGCATAGCAATACTAGCACCCCGCCCCCCCCCGTCACATTTCGTCATCCAACCATTAGTAATTTCGTTTGCTTTGGCATTGGTATTATGTAATAAGTATAGGTCCAAACCTAATTTGTGTGCCGCTGATTTACCA
>JAHWFP010039651.1:15061-45025 GCA_023313725.1 Lithobius niger | reverse complement strand
GAATAAAAAGTATATTTTGGGGAATACATCGCCCTTAAATAATAAATATTTTCCTTGGATACTGACTAACACATTTCATTAGTAAATACTACCCCTGGATAAGAATTTAATATCACCCTTCGATAATAAACAAAAATCAGCTTTGAGTTGAACACACAGTTCTTGGCTTATAAATATCGCCCCTGCATAGTAAAAATCTCCTTTAGTTAGAAAATACCACTCTTCTGTAATAAATATCAATCTTGGATAATGAATATTAGTCTTTGATAATAAATATCACTCTTTGATAATAAACATCATCTTTATGTAGCATATAATAATAATACTATTCATAATAATATACACGTTTGCTACCCATGGGTGGAGGTTACCGGAAGGGCTGTGTGCCAGTGATATCGGCCCAAAATTAAAACACACAATGGCCCACCAAATTTGGATTTAAGGCCTCTTAAATCCAAATTTGGTAGGTCAGGCTTGAGAAAATTACATAACAACAGAAGCATATACAGACTTCCATTGATAACTATTTTATTTTATTTAGGCTCCAGTAGCCAAAAAAGGATGGACTGATGAATTTGATGCTACAAAAGAAGGCCCAATTTGCAGTCAAGTGGATTTTTTCTTCCGCCCAGGGACCTTGATGGGGCAAGAAGACTGTCTAACCCTTAATGTTTACACTCCAAAGGTAAAACTAAACATGTGTATTGCAGGTCTTTTCCTGGCATTTTTACGCAAAAGCTATTGGGATACAGCACGCGTAATTAGCACAAATCTATCACTGGCGCAAACTACACGTTACGTTCATTCAATAAGTTTTACATCTTTACTGTATAACTTATTGAATGGGTAAATCTTTGCGATGATTGAATTTATGACGAGCCTAGTGATAAAACATATTACTCGTTTCAGCAAAGAAGTGGGCTACCAATTTTTAAAGCCTGATTTGGATATTACTCATTACAGAGCATGTTAGCCATTCTGGCAGTTATCAGCTGTATATCTCAATTCCTGTTCGTTTATCTTTAACAGAATTAAATATATAAACAAAAGATAGATGCCGGTTTTTTTCCACTCTAGTGTCTAGTATTTGCAGTAGATAAGGTATAAGGCACATTTTTTATTATCAAAACAGCAAAAGAGCAATGGAAAAGGCCACATACTGGCCACTAATAACCATGGCTTTTCTGATTAACAAGTGAAAAAACACACAACAATCAAATATCTTTGTTATCACCATTGCCACTACAAACAAGTCACGTGGTCTTGCTCCAAAATAGACAAAACGCGTACTAAAACAATGTTGTAAAACGTATTCTAAAACAATAAAAATTAATCCAGTTTATCTACGCGAGCCATGTGCTTCCAACTGGCCTTTCGTCATCATGTTCTGCCTGTCTTCTGTTTTCGACTGGCAGCAGATAGTCATCTGTCATCTGTCGCTTTCATCGACCGATAGCTAGCTTCTCTCTTCAAAATCGTTGGACCATGAAATCTCCTCTGGATTCATTGCAACAGGTCGTCCTCTCAATCGACCTGCTGTTGGCTGTCGCCTTCCTATCGTCTCTGCTTTCTGGCCCGTAAGGATTAACTTCGACCTGTCGTCTCTCTGCGCCGGTCAGTTCATCACCAGGCATTTTGCCTGACGTTTGTTCTCTTCCTGAGGATACTACGGTTTCATCGACCACTGCGTCTTGCTACCTTACGACCATGTCGTGGCCTCCACATCAAGTGCTCCTGCCTCCCAGAGAGGGGACTTCCAGCTGCCAATTAAGTCTTCCCCTTCAGTCTCAGCTTGGCGACAGGGAGCAAGTTTCAGTAATTTCCGGCTACCATTTCTGTCTCGATTCATCTTCCACTGCTTCTCACCGCTCTATAGGTACCACTTCTCCCCAAGTTGGGTCACTTTAAGTGCCCTCCCGGGACCCAATACACAGGCTCAAGGAGGAAACTTTGCATTCTTTGCAGCCGTTCCAATTTTCATCATGCTCCTTGCACAAGGTTTCTTCTTAAATGATGGCACATGCCCCTCCCTGCAGATCATTCTACTAGGACCAGGTGCATGCTCTCTTGGACACTGTCCTTCGTATCTACCGCACCCCACGTAGGATGTCTCGCCCTTCCATTTTGCCTTTAATTAGTTTCGTCTTAAGCCAAGTACCCTTCCATGGGTCAGGGCTTCCGCTGCCGCATCAGGCAATTCATGACTTCGTTTTCCTGCCTTTCACTGGCATCATCAGGACATTGCTCAGCCTCCTTCTTTTTCTCGTCCAGCTCCCACACTATTCAACAGCACCCAGACTGCTGCTTAGTCTTCTCCAGTCACGTCCGGTAGTGTTCTGCAGCCTCGACTATTTGTCACTAGTAGCAATAGTTCTGTCTTCTGCTTCGGTTGCACAGGGTTCTCAGGGCTATGCGCCTTCTGCCAACTGCTTGGTAGGCCTTCCCTCGGTCACCACCCTAGTCGGCGACAATGCTCTCTTGCTTTTCGTCCTTCCGTTCCCTGTAGCAATAGCCCTGGGGGAATCCTGTCTTCTATTAATGTCGGGTTTGACCTGTCGTTGTCAGCTTTTCTGTCTTCTTCATTACGTCTGTCGTTCTCTTGCGTTCACAGATCTCTCTGCTTCCCAAGTCTTCTGCTCCACTTCGATCACGACGCCGTGGCAGCAGCATTCTTCATCCACCGATGGTTCTGTTCGTTTGGAGGTCACCAATTGTACCTCCAGCATTCATCATGATCAGCTTAGTTATGACTAGCGCCTATTCGTCTACAATGAAACACAAGGACCTGGGATGAATCCCTGATCTTAAAAAAAATACTATTAAAATCATCACAGAAATGATGAATACGGCCAGAAGGACAGCGACGACACACAACAGGCGTTATCGTCATCATTAATCCCAGCCAAGTTCTACATCGGAAGTTTGAACCTGCAGGTTTCTCTGGCACCTGACGTGTTGTGCCTGTCTTCCTCGCCACCCACACCTTGGTCTCTGTTTCAGCTTTGTCTCCCAGTCTATTAGGCGTCTCTCCGATCCTTTGACACTTTCCAGTATGTCTTCTGTTGGTCTCTGATTGAGAAGTTTCAGCACTTTTTGCAGATCGATATAGTTACAGCCAGTTTCGTGCACAAATAAAAACAACACTACGTTTCGGGAGGACAACCTCCCGTCTTCAGGTAAAAATAAACCACTAAAACATTTTAAAAATTCATGGCAGTATCTGCCGAGTCACCAAGTCTATAAAAACAAACCATTCAGGCATGGTCAAGGCCTAAAACATTTTTTTTTTTTACTCGGCTATCGAAAGGTGAAAAATAGTGAAATCTTTTTCTCAGTTTTATTCAAGACGACTAGGCGTAGAAGTATTATTGCAAAACATGTCCATGTTTTAAAGCAGCAACATGCTTGTAAAAAATGGATCATCGACATATGAAACCTTTTACTCAGTGTTGTCCAAAACAATCTGACGTGTTACTGGAGAAATGCCTCCTCATTTGAAATCGACATACTCCATTATTTTTTCTCCCTAAGGGTATATTAGAGTTGTTTTTGCCCCCCCCCCCCCAATTTGGGGACCAGGCTCGGGCTTGGAGGAAAGATAACTAATTTTTTTTTAATTGATTTTGACGAGCCGTATGTCAGCCGAAGCAATTAATGCTTGTATGGCTGAACCGGCTCAATTTTGAACATTATTAGAGAAGAAGAAAGCTGGTAGAGGGAGGTGCCAGCCCGGGGATTCGATCCGTAAAACCTCCGATCATCGTCGGGGCCGAAAGATTGTCCAGAATTAGCTAGAATACATCCCATAGCCGCTGAAGGAGTATGGTAGCCTCTCACGCTACCCTGGCTGGCAGTCCTGGAGGGGACTTTGCCAAGGTCCCCTTTCCAGGGGTTCGACCAGATTCTCAAACCTCCAGCAACCAGGCTGATCTCTCTTACCGCTCAGCCACGGTGACCACATGCTCAGCCACGAGGACCACATCTTTAATTCCTCCGAAGACTCGTGGCGGGGAGGAGAACAGCAAGGAACACGCATTCTGCTACTAGCATACTTTGTAATTTTTAAATGAGCGTTTCCAACAAAAGCATTTACAGCCATAAAAACTAACAACCTAATAATTAGGTGGAAGTTCTATTTCAGTTCAGTTTTATTTGGAAAAGTTTTTAGCCTTCCCCTCCCTTATTTTTTCGAAAGTGGTTTTACATTTACCTGAAAAAAATTGTCTCATCATGAATTTCGGGTCCTCTACCCTCTGGGCCAGGGTGCCTTGCACCCTTTGCACCTCCACCCCCAATTGCGTCATTGGACAACACTGCTCGTTGTATGACATGCTTTGTGTAACAGTATTGATTTTTTTATTTTGGTTTAGAAATATTTAAATAAGGCAGCGATATTGTAATACTCAAGTATTTCCCTTTTACTTAATTATTAAAAATGTCTAATTACAGTTACCTAAGGCAGGAAAGACGATTCCCAAGAAAGATGTTCTTGTGTACATACACGGTGGAGGCTTCATGCTTGGTTCATCAGATACCAATTTCGCACCACCAGGGCGAATGATGGACATCGGCAACGTGTTAGTAGTTATAAATTACAGACTCGATGCTCTAGGTAAATCAGTTCCGTTTGCTTTGCACTTATCAATATATAAAGTTGCGTTCAATTAAAAAGCCTCTTGAATGCATAGACAACAGTTATATGCCAGAACTCCTTAGCATCCCTCTAAACCATTATTCCACAGAACTGCACACACTACTACAGTAAATAATATAAATGTTTATAAGAAAAAAACCATCAGAAAACATGGACTAGAAATCATGGACTAGAAATAAGTGGTACTGAAGCCAGTGACGAAGGAACCGAATTGATGAAAGCGGTACAATAGGATACTGTGACGTACTGGTTAGTTCGAATGTTGGTCACGTCACTGGAAAGAAGCGTAAGTGCATAAAGGTGGCTTCCTGCTACGTTACTTCTAGTGTGCATGTTGATTATCTTAATTCGCTGTGTTAAGATTAATCCACGTTGGGTAAGTTCACGTTACGGTTGCTTGTTTTGAAAGGACGACAATTGTTCAATGGGGTCTGGTTTTGAGTAGTGCTGACTGATGATTAATTCTGAAACATGTTGAAGAAACGGGTTAAGACGACGTTTAGTGTTTTTCAAGGGTAGTCCCAAAGCTGGCTGTTAGATATGACCATGTGTTTGTTTAAATTCGACAAATTCGGCATTTATAAAACTTTTACTTGCCTTGGAGGGCAGCAGCCCCCTTGGGTCCTGCTTTCAATCCACCGACCTAAGACTTCTTAAAAGTCCTCTTCAGAATTGTAATGCAGTGTAGGGATAAGATTCTGTTCTGAGCAAGGTAGATGGTATCTCACAACTTGTAGCCTACTAATTTTGAACTCCATAATGAAACAAAACGTGTCCCTAATTGAGATTAAGAAGGTTAGGAAGGCAAATACTGAAAAAAAGGCATCAAACGGTATTCCCTTGCCAGCATTTCAACAAAATTCAGCAACTTTCAGAGCGCCAGATTCCTAATCACACGTTCACAGTAGCTCTGTGATGACGCCTAGTCAGTTTTATATAGTTCCATTCGTATTTTTGGCTATGACTATGTCTTGTCGTCGGGCTGCAATCAAGCCTGTGATAAAAAACCTGTTTGAAGGTTTGAAGATTAAGGAATTTTTTAATTAACGTGCTTGCAAGGGAAAGCACCTGACTGCACAGTTTCGTATTTTTTACGGAAGCTCTCTGTTCCATGTGATAGTACCTCATTTGGAAAGTACCTTGCAGTATACGTCTCGGACAGCAACTGCCACCAGGGTCGAAGTTCTTGTCTAAATTCGATTTCCTCAAAACTGGACAAATCAAACGAATACGTTAATCACAGTAATGTGTGAAACTCCTTTATTCATTGTTTCATGTACTCCTCTTAATGCTCCTCTTTATAGCTAATAGGCTACACTGTGGAGTAAGTATTACTCCTTCCGCATACTCCTATTAACACTTAATACTCTTCATGTACCTCTCCTCATACTTCAAATACTTCATATTATACTTACTCCATTTACATTCAGACATCATCCTTATTTCACATTTCCTAATATTTATCACATCTTCTTCATGTTCTGCGCTTAATCCTTATCATTATTCTTCATTAACCTCTCTTAATACTTAGCAGCCCTCCTCATATTGAAAACTCCTCTTATTCTTACACTTTGTAATAATTGATACTAGTATTCATGTATCACTAATTCTTTGTAATCTTTTCGAATTTGTACTAACAATTCCTAATATTTATTACTTTTTTTCATGTCCTCCGCTAATACTATCCTTCATGCTCTCTCAAACATTTAATGCTCCACCTAATGAGGTCCTCTTAATACTTAAAACTCCTCTTCACTTCATGTACTCCTCATCATAACAGGTATAATCCTCTGCTGGTAGTAATAAAATCTTTTTTCCATCAGGATTTTTAAGCACTGGTGATGAGGCAGCCCCTGGAAATTACGGACTTCTAGATCAAACTCTTGCACTGCAGTGGGTAAAAGACAACATAGAGGCATTTGGCGGTAATCCAGAATCAGTTACCATACTTGGACACAGTGCTGGAGGAGGCAGTGTCAGTCATCACCTGATATCGCCCCTGTCAAAAGGTAATAAAATAAATAATAGAAGGTGACGGCCAATAAGCTAATAGCTTGTTATTAGACCGAAGCAGCGGATATTAAGTGGAAGGTGTTACCACCATCAGGAACAGTTGTTTTTTGCCGCGTGAGGGAGGACACCAGAGTACCCGGATGAAACCTTCGTGCAACGGGCGGGAAACAACCGGAGAAAAAACTAGTAGATATATATCCCCTTCCGAGGATCGAACCCGGGTTTGTAAGAAGCCAGAGATGTACAGCTGGGACCAAGACGCCTATCGAATCGTGACGCCCCAATGCTCACAGCTACCCGTGTACCCGTGCTCGCAGCTAACAAGCACTTAGTAGGCTACCCGGAAGTTGAATCACAGAACCAGATCCATAGTTCACTAATTCTTATTCTCCTAAGAAATATCAAAAGAGGGCGTATTGAAGTTAGTTCTTCTCCTCTGTCACACCGTGGATGTGATTAAATATTATGTTTGACGTTAATGATGAAAAAATATGTGTAGATGTGTTGGAATATAACTAAAAGAAAAGAACAAATAATAAATATTTTTCGAACATAAGTTTGTAGGCTCAGATATGCTCTTACCAAACATTTAATAAACCATTAAGATAATAATAAAAAAAGAATACAATTGATGATAGAAAGTTTTAAGCGCAAATTCTTCCTTAAACAAAAAGCTCATGAGCCAACCTCAACATGTGTCAGTCGACCAACAAACCAGGTCTGTATTTATAAAGCATCTTTGCATTAACTCAATAAGGGTCTGTTCTAGTTCAAAACAGCCTGGAAGCAGTGTCTGGTTACCCTAGGCATTACTCAACATATTCGTATTTCTCAACATCAATTAGTATTTAAAAAACGCTTAAACCTATAAAATACGGATGTAAGCCTTAAAAAACTTAAAAAACTACCTACCGGAGTAGAAATCTCTATAGTAATCATAGATTGAATTTAAATAAACATTTTGCCTTTTATTTAACGTGTAGCGTCAATCTATATCTCTCATCACTACTGCTACTAGATGCGACCACGCATTCTACAAGCCGTTATCGTGCCGGGAAAATGGAGCTTAGCAAGCCCAGGCGGCATAAGCTGGGACCAGCTTGCTCCAACTGGCGTTACCGAGAAATGCCACCGATTAACCGGTAATGGCCTAAGCCTAACAATTAATTGCCGTGTTTGTTGAGTCAAAGCTAAATAATTATCGCATGAAATAATATTTCGAGATTATCCTCCGGTTTTAGAATAATTACCTGACTGCTAGGCTTTAGTATTCGTTCAACGTAGTTACCCGAATTATAAAAAATCGATTTCAGCTTACGACATGTTTCAAGACATTTTTGGTTAATTTACGTTTTAAGTCAAGATATCGATGCGTTTTTTACGAAAACGCTTACGTTTTGAAAACGATCAAGTCGGGACTAGGCTTCCTGGCCTGAAAGTGGCTGAAGTCTTGCAGAAGACTGGTTACGACTAAATAGTTACTGCAGCCGCTTGTTTTCTTTAGTTAGCGAGCAATTTTATCTTTGAATTTTGCCGTCCGTGGAGAGCTGCTTAGAAAAGTCAACTGCTTATGGTCTTTCCTGGACTTGGAATGAGAAACAATGACCGCCATTCTGTCCACTCTGGTATGGTCTTTTGGCTATCTGCAAGATGCTACCCTTATAGGTTGTCGCATTGTAGATCTGGAATGCATACTGGGGCGAACTCAAGAAAAAATATCCTGGGTAAACGGATATTGCACAATGAATTGAACCTAATGGATCATAATGTTAAGTTGAACTATAATAAAGCCTTGATGATAAGCAAGGTTTATTTTCTAAAGCATCGTTATTCTGTGCACGGTTTATCTTGAGTCCTGCAGATATTTATGAGCGGCTACGTTTTCCTGAAGAGGGTGGCATTAATCGACGACCGCCATTGTTTTTGTAACCATATTGGATATTAACAAGGCACTCTGCTACCAAAAACATACAATTGATAATCCGTGTTGTTCTGGGGCGAACTCAAGATAGGCCGCGGACACTATAGTGCAACTAATGATGTTTCTGCTTTAGAATTTTTGGATATCTTCTTTTTTTATCGATATATCTAAAACTTGTGAGACTTTCTTCATTTGTTGCAGGCCTGTTCCATCGTGCAATGCCATTGAGTGGTACTGCCCTGGCTCCCTGGGGCTTTGACGCAAAGCCAATACGTTGGGCCAAATACGTAGCATCGTATGCAAAGTGTCCCGAATCGCCAACAACTGCCATGGTGGAGTGTTTACGAACTAAATCCACCCGAGAAATAGTCTTAGGCATGGGACACTATGGGGTAAGTATAAATACTTTTCTGCCTAGACACTTTGTAAGCAATCAGTTTTGAAAAGGAAATGTGCGACAGGGGTTACCCAATGCAACAACTAGAATTTATCATATAGGAATATACGGTTCGGTCTTCAGCTTTTTTAATTAATTTTTTTTTCTGAAATATTAAAATGATTGGACAGATTAGTAGGGTATATAGTAATAAAAGCATTAAAAACAGCTTTAGCATAATAAATAGGGATGTAAGCCTTAAAAAATATTGATGCTCTAAAGGAACAGACACACAAAAAAATACATGTAAACCATAAGTGTTACAGTAATACTTCTGAAAGAATCTCCAGAATCCCAAAAATAGGCAAGCTCTAGGACTCGTGCGTGCACACCTACGGTTTTAAGTAGAAAAGTTGTAAAACAGTTCCTTCGATCTGCAGATGGGAGCGAAGAGTCCCGACAACAACAACCACACAAAAAAAGAAACGGCCATACTGTGGAGGCCAAACGGTTCAATTGTTGTCACTCAAATTGTTAACGTAGTGAAATGCTTACAACACGATTCCAAATACCGAATTTCGTTGGTCTATTTTAATTCTTGGGGAAAATTAATAGGGGATTAAACGTGTGATATTGGACATGAAAATTCATGCTCTGGCTTATATACGACCCGCTATCGCAGTAGAAATTCACTTTTTATTGGTAGAAATAAAACTTCTTTGCCTCTTTAGACGCGAGTCCAGCTAATTTAATCAAACGAAACATAAAATAACAAAAAGAATAGTATAGCAACTCTTCAAGTAGGCTTAAGTTTTAACCACTGTTTGTGTTAAACTGTGGTTCTGAAGTCAGGCTTCAAAAGATCTATTGCACTACAAACTGCACGAGCTTTCAGCAGTTTGCAAGGGGAACACCAGTAGTAGGTGCGTAATGCGGTAAGCTAACAGGAGTTGCGCATGAGTGCTTGCGAGTTTCCCCATCCAGCGATTCTGTCTTAAAAGAAAGTTTCAAGGTTTTTTAAATAAGATTCTCTGCCAGTCGGTTGGTTGAAGGGTAATAAGGAGCACCGTATACGTGATGAATATCATTTTGAGTCATGAGGAAATCATTAGAAATCCATTTAGGTTCAATGTGACCAACGAAAACTCGAGGCAGTTGTTGGGAACTGAACAACTGACGCAACACAGTTATGATATTATCGCTAGTAGTACTGGCAATACAAAACACTACAGGCCACTTCGAATACCCAGATACAAAAACAATGTACATTTTGCCTGCGATTGGGCCTACAAAAGTCAGCATGCAGACGCTCCCAACTTCCAGTAGGACAAGGCCACAAATTCTTAGAAATTTGTCTGGATTCTTCCATATTCTGTTGACATATGATGCAAGATTTCACAATGCCGTCCAGATTTTTCTCCAAATTAGGCCACCATACCTGAGACTTCGCCAGAAGTTTTATCTGAAAAATACTGCAGTTCCTAATCTGCAAATTGTGGAGGATTTGCGGATGAAGTATCGCAGGAATGAGAGGTCTGGTTCTCGAGAATAAACAATTTTTCTGAATGGTGAGTTCCAATTGCCTTTTTCCATATGCGAGACAATATGGCATTTGAAATACTTAAAATATTTTAAAGTACTTAATTATTATGGATAAATTGGAATAAGTTTTTTTTACGTTCTCTTGTATTAACACTATATTAAGTCTATGAAGTACGCACATTTAGTTCTATTCGTAGTATACTAGGCTGTGACGTGACAGAATATAAAGTGGTGATATAACACTTGTTGTATCAAAAATAACGGAGACGAGTCAAATTTCACTCATATAAAACATAAACAGGATCAATTCCTCATTAAATAGCGATTCCTCATTATTAAATCACGGATAATGATGTACCTGATGGTACCATACAACTTATACTTCATCCAAAGCTGATCAATCCAAATATATATATTCCCTGCATATATTCGTCAAAAGTTCTACGGTTCTAATCCCACGTATTGCCGACCTATCTACCATGATACGTTGATGTACGATAAAACATGATCTGCCGTTCATCATTCACCCGTTCTTTCCTTCTCTCCCTTCGTATGTATCTGTAGTGTATTTTATACTAACTAAAGATCCTACGGCCGGGGCGTCCCTATGGTCCCCATAGTGGTGGCCATGGCAGCCATGTCCTTTGACCATGTCTGCCACGGTCACCACGGGGAGGGAGGGGGCCACGGCCGCCCTAACCCCCTCGATTGCAATACAGCTCCTGGCTACGTCATCACTGATGTTACACCACGAGCCGGCCGACAATCGATAATCACATCCGGAATGTATTACAAAACCAAACTCATGTGCGCACACATACAAGGAAAGTTTAAGGTGTTAGCTAAAATAGTAAGGGTGGCTGTAGTTAGCCTTCCCTAGAGCCAGCCTGTTTTGTGTTTTTTTTTAATTTTTTTTTAATTAAAAATTAATTTCTTTGAGCCTTAAGTCAGCCGAAGCAACTTAATGCTTGTGTGGCTGAACCGGCTCAATATTGAACATTACCAGACTTTTAGAGAAGAAGAAGTATCTGGTAAAGGGAGGTGCTAACCCGGGGGTTCGATCCGGGAAACCTCCGGTCATCGTAGGGGCCGAAAGATTGTCCAGAATTGGCCAGAATAGTTCCCATAGCCTCTCACGTTAACCTGGCCGGCAGTCCTGGCGGGGACTTTACCAAGATCTCCTTTCCAGGCGTACGACCAGATCCGCAAACCTCCAGCAACCAGGATGAGCTCTCTCACAACTCAGCCACGATGTTACAAGGCATGAACGTTTATAGTCTGTAGCATACTGTTAAGATCAATAAAGCTCAACTTGAAACAGATTGGCCTACCCTACATATTTAGAAGTATTGCAGTAATCGTAAATATCGCATGTTTCCCATATCAGGTACTGAAGTAATTGCATAGTTGCAATTTCATAATCGTCCATCTCTAATTATGAGACAATCCACTTTAAGGCATATTTTCTTATTTTCAGCACTTGATGTCTTTTCCTATACCATTTTCGCCAACTCTAGACGGACACTTTTTGAAAGCAACACCTTACGATACATATTTCAGCCATCCTGAATATATTAATAAAGTTCCGGTTATCAGTGGCATTACAGAAGAGGAAGGTGCTGGGTTCGTTGCATGTAAGTACCGTTTGCAAGCCTGGCTTTGACTTGAAATAAAGGAGTGCAACAGCTAAATTTGCGCTCCAAAGCTGTCAAATTGCGCTCAGGTGACAATCTAGGGGCGTGAAAATTTGCGCTTCTTAAATCTTAAGATATCTAAAGGTATATCATTTCACTGAATTTTTATATTTAAAATCACGAACGTCTGAGAAAAAATCATCGCTAATGCACATTTCAAAATACTGCAACCAGGCTTCAAACTTTGTGTTGGAATAAAGAATTAAAATAATTTTTAGTTAAATTTGGCTTGGGTTTTAAAGTCGAGGTAGGCGTTGGTTTCTTCTTATTAGCCATGATGGGAAGTGTACTGGTTAAACAAGCCACCGATTTGGTAACCTTTTCTTCCTTCCTTACAGCAACTTTTTCTGGGTAACTCTTTTTGAGGGGAAAGAAACAGAATACTCCTAATAGTAGGAGGGAAGTTCTGAGTTCGTTTCCCAGTCAGTCGGGACAGTCTTTTTCTGTCTTTTCAGAGTAGCGTAGCTTGTATTCTTACAAGGCCGATTTTTAATGCTGACTGTTTGCTTTATTAACCATTGCTCTCTAAAAACGACATCATCACTGAACATACTCCGATCACTTAGTTCAGAAATAAACTGGTTTCAATTTCCATTTGTACTTTAGTGCCATTCTGTTTTGAGAGGGCCAAAAGAATCGAAAAATTGTTCAGTGATTTCCAAAGCACCTTTTAGATTTCTACAATGGTTATTTCGATAAAAAAAAAAAAAAAAAACATTTCCAAGTGAAATAAAAACAACGGAAACGTGTGAATTGATTATTACCAATTATGATTGGGAAAAATTAAAATTCAGTTTTTATTGACTGAAATTCAGTGAAAACTATATTTTGAGTGCCTGACCGTGGGCTGCAATCCAAAAGATAAATCCCCCCCCCAAAAAAAATATACTCTTTTGATGTGGATAATAAGTAAAATCAACAAACGTATTAAATGATTGAATTTTGGCAAATTATCTAAATACTAGTTGTCCTCCGGCGTAACATACGTTAAATTCCTGCTGATTCGACGCGACTGTAATAGTCAGCATTATCGAAGTAATAGTGTTCGTTTCTAATTGTTAGAGTGCATATCCGTTCTCATTGTCGGCCGCTCGCCCTTTTTCTTTGCTACCGTAGCAAAAATTACCCTCTCGCCCTCTTGTTGATGGTTGAAGCTTCGTTTCTTTAATCCTCCTTAACAATGCCTCCATCAAGTCTGCTCACAATTTAATTCTGCTTCTAAGCGAAATATAAAACAGAGCTAAAAGGATTGTTAGGGATCAGGATTAAACAAAGATTCAATAATCAGCAAGAGGGCGAGCGGGCTCATTCTTGCCACGGTAGCAAAGCAAAAGGGCGAGCGACCGACAATGAGAACAGATATGCGTCCTAACAATTAGAAACAAACACTATTGCTTCAATAATACTGACTATTAGAGCCGAGTTGAAGCAGCGGGAATCGGCTAGACCGGCGTATGTTACCCTGAGGCACAACTACTTTTTTTTTAATTAAATTTTTACGATCCTTCTAGCTGTAACTGAGGAAGCAGTTGCACCCCCAGTACCCCCAAACTACTGCGGGCATGGTGGGGTGTGGAGGTGGAAGGGGGGGGGGTGAGAAGTAGTGACATAGTGCTGTATTTTAATTGGTGGGGCTGTTGACCAGAATTAGCCAGAGCTCCAAAAACAATCAAACTAAACTACTTGTTTTGCCGGCGTTCGTATGTACCATTGTATAAAAGTGTGCTAATAAGTTGCTTAATCCGTACTGTTTCAACTTATTGTTGTTTGTCCGTTATCTGCTGCATTTGAGTGTATGGCTCTGTGGGCCCGTTAGGACTCAAAAATCAAATCAAATCTGCTCCACGACGATGACAGGAACACTTTTTAACCATACTTTGGTTGTTTTTTTCCATCACTTAAAGTCGCCTTGCAAATCTCCAATTGGGCAACTTTGAAGCAAGGCTTTTGCTGATATGTTGATTTGGGGTCAATTTTAACCAATGATTTGTTGATAGGTTTTATTTAGGCGAGTTTTGATAACTAAACGGAGGGGGAGGGGGGTAGTTACTTTTTAATGTCAACTTATAATATTAACAATATTATTACTGCTTTCAGTATTACATTGCATCATCAATAATCAAATCTTAATTCAATTAACTGAACAACAAAAAGCTTCGCCGTTTAGAAAAAAAAGCATTAGAGCTCGTATCCCCATACTCACAGCTGTGAAGGTACACGAATAAAAACGGATTAGAGTTCACTCGAACGCAACGAACTATAATTTGAACTCCAATTCCAGGGAACAAGGAATGGTTTTATTCATTGGTTATGTCAGACGTCTGTTTGTACGTGTTTTAGATTTTCGTTGTGTTTCATGTGAGTGTGTGTGTTGTATTTGGTGTGCGTATTTTATTTGTGTGCAGTATCCAACTGTTTTATTTGTTTGATTAGCGATGTACATGAATACGTGTGTATGGAGACTGGCATGTCACAATCTTGTTCAGTTAATTTGTTGGCTTTTTCCGCTTCCATTTTATTGTAATTGCTATGGTCTGGTCTGTCATGTGTTGGTATGTCCACTGTACACCCAATTTGGTTTGCGAAAAAAACGAACATTAGAAATGCGTATTTCTGTTCAGGTACTGCCCAAGCGTTACCCCACGTTTGTTTTTTGATGGCAACACGCTAGCGTATGTCTAGAGTTAGCATGGGTCAGCTGATGGGTAGTTGATTCTGCATTGTTGCAAGTAGATGCAGTATTATGGTAAACAATCGCGAAAACAATTCAACTAATTTCCGGAAGCCAGCATTGAAGAAGTAAATAAATCATTCAGTCATGTCGGCCGTCCAATTTTGAGGCCCAGGCCTCAAAATTATAGACTTTGCACCATGAAGTTTAAAACTGAAAGATTAAAGCGAAACCCAAGACCTTTTCATTTTGGTTCTCGACAAATATTGAATATATTTAATGAAGCCGCCCCGAAGCGACTACGACAATGTTACTTTCCCCGTGCCCGAGCATGGTTGCAGCTCGTTCGAGTGAGCTACAATCCGATCTTGTGCGCCTCGTATATTGTTGCCCCATTGTTGCAGCATTGCATTCTGGGCCCCGCCATGTAAATTCCGTTAGTTTTAAGGTACTTTTTCATCTTTCATTCTTTCATCTTTCTTCCATCTTTCATCTTTGGATTCAAGTAGGCTTACACTAGTTTTTTTTTTTTTTTCATTTTGGTTTACTCTGGTCACTTCCTCCTATTTTAGTAAGTCATGAGGTCCAACATATCTAACCTGTAATATTTTTGAGCTGTTGGATGCTCTTTTTAATTTCATACTAAAAACAATTGAAAAATCCAGTCCCCAGCGAAAACAACCTCTACGAGTACTGTAGTCACGGTTTAAATGACTCGAGAAACGTTACTGAATAATCCAAAGATATAAAGTGTCTACGTTATTGCCTATAACCACTGAAATTGATAACTTTCTTGTAGGCAGCCGGAGTAGTTTAATAGTGATGTGATTATGCGATTATTAGGTTATGGGGAAATTTCATCACCCAATTTTTTTTTCTGCTTGTATAGCAGTGAAAAAGGAAATCGGACAACAACAATGTTTCAATAAGTACCTACGTGATTACGTTATAGTCGAACTAGGTTTCAACAACTACGAAGACACAACTTTCCACGAACATCGTAAACGTGTGCAGGTGCGCTATTGTTGCAACAGCGGTTTAAGATTATTTGCATTTTAACCCGGTAGGCCATTGCAAATTCGAATAAAGGGTGGTTAGGTTCTTATTAGCACACTTTTATACAATGGTACATACGAACGCCGGCAAAACAAGTAGTTTGTTTTGTTTAATTTTGGAGCTCTGGCTAATTCTGGTCAACAGCCCCACCAATTAAAATACAGCACTATGTCACTACTTCTCATCCCCCCCCCCCGCCCCGCCTTTCCACCTTTCCACCCCACCATGCCCGGAGTAGTTTGGGGTACAGGGGGTGCAACTGCTTCACCAGTTAAAGCTAAAAGGAGTGTAAAAAGTAGAATTAAAAAAAAAGTAGTTGTGCCCCAGCGTAACATACGATGGTCTAGCTGATTCCCGCTGCTTCAACTCGGCTCTAATAGTCAGCATTATTGAACCAATACTGTTTGTTTCTAATTGTTAGGGCACAGATCCTTTCTTATTGTCGGCCGCTCAGCCTTTTTCTTTGCTACCATGGGAAGAATAAGCCCGCCTGCCCTCTTGCTGATTATTGAAGCTTTGTTTAATCCTGATCCCTAACAATCCTTTTAGCTCTGCTTTATATTTCGCTTAGAAGCAGACTTAAATTGTGAGCAAACTTGATGGAGGCATTGTTAGGGAGGATTAAACAATGGGCGATATCAAGGGCGATATCATGACCTGATGCAACAGTGGTTAAACAACGCTTTAACGATTGTTGCGCCCGTTTTCAGAATAATGCCCGCAAAACGTGAGCATTATGTTAAACAATGTTTAAAGCATCGCTTAGCCATTGTTGACAACAAATCGCAACAATGTTTACACTGAGATGTCATTATTATTGCTTGTTTGCAGAAGGATTCTCTGCTTGTGTTTAGGGAATGTTACTCGATTCCGAAGTAACCCATCACCATTCATGCCACGGAAACTCAACGACGAATACTCCCTTCATGCAACTTCTCTTTGAAATAAATTTTAAAAGAAGTTGGCTGAAGGGGTTAATCGTTGTTGAATTTCCGCGGTACGAATAGTAAACGGGCACTTCAGAATCGAGTAATAACCCAAAAACAAAAGCGGGGACCTTTGTTTGCTAACTTGGTTATTCATCGTGGAATAGCCTATTGCTTGTGCGATGACAGATGCTTTCGAAATCATGAACTGTGATGCGGTATGACAAAAAGGTGTAATTTTTGTTGTTAGTCTAGCTGTGATAAAAAAAAATAACAGACATTAGAATAAAAAAAAACCCGCTTAAGCGTATAAAATACGGATGTAAGCCTTAAAAAACTTAAAGTGCTAAAGGAACAGATATTAGAAAAAGACATGTGAGCCATCAGCATCGCACTAATACGTGTAAAAAGAAGCTCCACCTTATTTTTTTTGGGATGCTGGGGATTCTTTTACACGTGTTAGTGCTACACTCAAGGCTTACTTAAGTTTTTTAAATGCTTACATCCGTATTTTATACATTTAAAGCGTTTTTTAATACTAATATTTAATGAAATGTTCGTAATTGATTGGCGCCATCTACGACTGGGTTGACTTATAGTTTTTTTATTTATTTGTCTATTTGTTTGTCTATTTATTATTATTTTTTTGTACTGGTGTAGCGAGTTGGTTTCCCTAATTTCTGTCGTCTAAATTTGATGTAAACTTTGTAAAACATTTCAGGGTTGAAGATGCTGAGACCCAACGCGACCGTAACATCAGACAGTTACGTCAATTACGCCCTTAACACCTCCATTTCCGGCGAATATGAGGAGATAATTGAAAAATTAGTGAACTATTATGAATTATCCTCACCAGACCTACGATCTAACGAAGACAAGTTTACGAGAAGATTAATTAAAGTAAGTATTTTTTAAATGAAGCCCGGACCAATATTATGAAATAATAGTATAGTACCAAATTTAGTTTTAAAAAATCCACAACACAAATATAAAATTAAACGATAGACATATTTTTTTCTGACTTTTTTAAGACGATACTATATCCTAACAATGAACATGCTTTGAACCTAATGCTCCTCATCCATTACAGTCAGTCACATTATGATACAGAGTTGTCCACAAAAAACTGACGACCCAACATTTTCTAAGTTCAATTTTTCTAGTTAGCACCCCTCAGTACCAGGATAGGACAGAAATCAAATCTAATAAAACGGGAAGATTTTTGTCCTCTCCTGGTTTGAGGGGTGCTAACTATAAAATTTGGACTAAAAAATGTTGGGTCATTTATATATATATATATATATATATATACACAGTATTTCGCTCAGGTATGTGGGAACCGGCTAGTATACATATATTGGGCGTATGAGTAGAATTAATGAGGGATTGGACCATACCAGGGATCACAATTAAACAAGGAAATATTGCTTCAATAATGATGGCTATTAGTTTCAACTGTGCCCTGGAACAATCAGCAAGAGGGCGAGTGGATTCATTCTTGGCAAGGTAAAGTCTTCCAACTTGTACGGTACATATATTTTACGTGAGGATTGGTGACCCCACAGGCATGGTTTTTCGATCAGCGTCTTTTGGGCAGTTGCCCCATCGAGGTTTGAAAATTGCACACAAATTCTACGTGGTGTTTGCACACCAAACCATCCTACATGGGGCCCCATGGGACGCACCCCAACGAATGTGTAAATTGGTTGTGTGATTTGGTTGAATGTGGTGTGTGACTTCTATCAAATTATATTTAAAATCTACAGGATTCCATTCCCTCCTCATGCATGTTGAAAGTACCCACCACAAGATATAACCTCTGCACAATTTCCGACACTGGCATCCGAGGTGTGTAAGTTCAATCGCATAAATTCTACCAAAATATGCGTAAATTCTACGTGATGCATCGAACAAAAGATTTCACTTAAAAAAAAATCTTATTGAAATAGGATACAGAACTACATTATGTTAAAACCATTCCCCTCGTCAAAATTCTCATCCAGGTTATGTTTCGTTATATTGTTTTTTCTTAAATTTTTCCTTATAATTCCTCTCTCCTCTAATTCCAAAAGAATTTCTATAATTATCTCTGTATGAGCACCTTCTTCCCCTCAGCAACGCTGTGCACAAGAGTCTCAGTCCTTCCAATAACTCGTCTGGACCGTTGCAATCATCTTCACCGGACTCTGCTTGTTCTGACCGTATTTCGTCGGTTTCTGCTTTTCAGAATCTGCTTCGTAAGTCACACTGGCTCTAGCAAACAGCTTTTGTACTTCTTTACGTCCTCCCAAATCAACTTGATAACATGAAGGTATTTGTAATCACGATTGGATTTAGACTTTCCAGAGTCGGGGGTCTGTGTTGTGGTGCATGATGTTGTTGATTTCAGAATCCAGGCGCATGAAGCCAAGATATCACGATCGTACATTCTAACTTGCAAGTATGTTTAGGTATTAAACCCCATATCTGATTCCGTCCACGATACTGCTTGCCTCTCCCCCAAACAGTATATCATTCTCGAATATTTTGACGGTGTCCCGTGTCCATGTTGTTTCTTAATCCAAACAGGAACTTGTTTGTCTTTTGGCACTTTGAAAATTTGTGCAAATGGTGCTTTGACGTCATCCCGAACATTTGGACCTTCAAAAGAGATTCTAAACAGCAAAGCGAGACCTGAGGAAGACATTTGAGAAGAGTCGAAATTCGTCTCATAGTCGATGTTGATGGCAAATAGAATGAACCTGTAGTTGGAGAGGGTTGTCAGCTAACGAGTGAGAGTACTGATGCTGGCCGAAATTTTCTTCTAAGAAGAGTCGAAATTCGTCTCATAGTCGATGTAATGGTAAATAGAATGAACCTGTAGTCGGACAGGGTTGTCAGCTAACGAGTGGTAGTACTGATGCTGGCCGAAACTTTCTTCATTATTATTGGCTCCAAAGCTCCGGGGATACTTATGCTTGGTTTGTTCTATCTTCTCAATACCCAGGAGTCATAGGGGTTTTTTTTCGTGCTCATCATCCGTGTCGTCGTCACTCCTTTCCTCATATTTCAATTTGTTTATTCTCGTGTTCCTCGTCGCCTTTCTCCTTCTTCACCTTCATGGCTGGTCTTGTGGTACTTTTACATGGATCGAATTCTTGAAGATATTCTCCTTCTGAATGTTTATCTTTTTTCATTGCTAAAATCTTTTTTTTTTATCAATTTCTTTTTAAGATCTACAAGTTTTCGCTTAATTTCTATTTTTTAATGATTGTTTTTTTTTTAAATAATCAGTCACGCAGGACAGCTGGAGGACCTGGGGTTCTACTGGAGGACGTCCACTTGAAACTACCTTCAATGGAGGTAGAACATTCTTTAGAATCTCTAACACGTCTCCCACATTGAAACGTTTTAGTATAGCCTACACTGTTTTTTTAAGCGACTCAACGATGGAACACGACTGAATGAAACTGCTTGGATACACTGTTTTTTAAGCGACTCAACGATGGAACACGACCGAATGGAACTGCTTGGATACACTGTTTTTTAAGCGACTCGATGATGGAACACGATCGAATGGAACTGCTTGGATACACTGTTTTTTACGCGACTCAACGATGGAAGACGACCGAATGGAACTGCTTGTAGAATTCACACCACACGAAAACAGGAACAACGTGTTGGAATCGCTTTTATCCATGTTCCATGTTGTGGACTACTTTGGTCTTCACTTCCAATCGATCACATGTCTTCTTGTGAGAAGCAGTTATTACTGTTTTCCATTAACAAGAGTCATGACTGGGCCCCTGTCCACAGTTTTCAGTTTTCCCTAAGTAAGACTGTGTGCTTCAATGTTCTTCATGGTTGTGGATTGCATACTGATCGGGAAATTCACCTAGGAGGAACAGCAATTCGGAATGTTGAAAAAGTCCGATTTGTGGGTCGACCTTTTGATAACAGATTTACTTGGATTCCGTACTTAAAACAGTTGCATGACAAATGCATCTGCTCATTGAATGCCTTGTTGCGTCTGACTGGTACTGACTGGGGTGCTGATAGGATTATATTGATACGTTTGCGCTGTTTACTTATTCGAGTAAAGCTGGACTATGGTTCTGTAGCATTCACTCAACCAGAAACACCTCACTGAAGATCTAGATCCTGCTCATCAGTGAATACTCTGCATTACTACTGGTACGTATGGTACCAGTCCAGTATAGCACCTACATGACGAAACAGGGAAGCCTTCCTTGTTATACTGCCACAGCCAACAGTTACTATCTCAGCGGTATGCTATCAACTTGTGTGGTATGCCCAAGAATCCCACTCGGGAGGTGGCTTTGACCCAGAGTGTACAGCTAAGAAGCTGTGACTAAAGCACCACAGAATACAAATACAGAAGATACAGTTAAAGAACCATAGAAACACAACGCATTATATGAGGCTAAAGAGCCACAAAGATACAATACAGAAGATGTAGCTAAAGATCCACAAAATACTAATACAGAAGATGCTGCTAAAGAGCCACATAAATACAATACATTCGATGTATCTAAATAGCCACAAGGATACAATGCAGAAGATATGGCTAAACAGCCACAGAGAATAAATGTCAGGTAAAATGAGGTTTTGACGGACATTTATTTAACTAAATACAATCTACACATCAGAAGAGTAAACGGCAATGAAAAATAAAATAAAATAGGCTGTAGAGCCTAATGTCTTTCAAGAACTTGATAACCATCGCAAGACTGGCTTGATTATCTCCCAGGATTTCTGCCAGCATTCCGTGTATTCCGCAGGATACACGGGATGCCTATTATGCCAGGTACTCCGCCAAGATATGTGCTAATGTGTACAGAGGTGCTTCACCATGACGGAGCAAGTACCTGTACAGCAAGGAAGTGTGGCCCAAACGGAGACGATCCTTGATCACCTCCTCCTAACGACTAAACCGTGATGAAGAGCACCAGCATGCACATCTGACTTAAATACACGCAGCATGTTGTCAATAACGTGATTCCATTCCATACTGCCATTGACACAGAAGTTCGGCATGAAGGACGGAGCAAGATTCAGATGCCAAAACTGGTAGATCTTTTACCTTTGGTAATTCAAAAGTTGCATGGGTAGCTATATGTAGCCTGCTCATTACCAGGAATGCAGACGTGACCTGGGACCCAACATAAGGTTACGTTTTCCCCTTAGTCTAAAATTGGCAGTATAATATGCTGCTGTATTGATTGAATCACGTAATTGTGTGTGTGAAATATGGTAATGCTCAGCATCGCTATCTTAGAGGCCGTAAAGATAAACGCACCCGCAGAGATCTAGCAGCAAAGCTGAGGGCTCTTCCTATTGCATACAGTTCTGCAGAAAACACAGAAAACATGGCCGGGAGCCTGAAGTTGCATACCTACAGGCCTCAAACATAACTAAAGCCGACTACAGAATCAGCCTTGGAACTACCAGTATAGAGCAGTTACATTTGCCGCCATATTGGCAGCAGTATGGGTTTTGGAGGGCATAACTAAAAGGTGCACTACATAAAAATGGAGAGAAAAACAATGGAAGAGCGGATTTCTTAGGCTTAAAATAACGTTGTTTTCTCCAACAACAAAAATCGCGCGTTTTAGGTTTAAGAAATCACTTTTCACAGCATCGGCTTCAGTATGACGCTCTTCTGTTTCTCTCTGCAGTGCCCCTTGCAGCTAACCCATTATGGTTCCAGCATAGAGTTATATACAATAATACTACGTCGTGTCACTGCTCTATAGATATGAGTATATCTTCAGACGCTGGACAAAAGGCTGCAATACTACTGGAAGTGTATTTCGGAGGGAGCATCAGCCTTTCAAAATGTTATAATAGTGCAACTGCACTCAGGATACGGCAACACCCAATGGCGAATAGCCATAAAACCATAAGCCATCTGTGCGTAACAAAACCTGCGGACTCGAAATATGAATGCTGGTGATATACGAATTCCCATTTGTCCGAATTTAATCAGATGTGCGTGCTGGTGCTCGTCATCACGGTTTAGTCGTTAGGAGGAGGTGATTGTGCCACGTCTCCATTTGGGCCACAATTCCTTGCTACACAGACCACACTTCCTTGCTATACGTTATGCGGAATGCTGGCAGAAATCCTGGGAGATAATCAAGGCGGTCTTGCCATGGTGATCAAGTTCCTGAAAGACAATAGGCTCCACAGCCTACTTTACTTTTTGTTTTCATTGCCTTTTGCGCTTCTGGAGTGTAGATTGCATTTAGTTAAATAAATGTCGGTCAAAACCTCATTTTGCCTGACATTTATTCTCTGTGGCTCTTTGGCCACATCTTCTGTATTTCATCCTTGTGGCTCTTAAGCTACATCTAATGCATTGTGTTTCTGTGGAACTTTAGCCGTACCTTCTGCACTGTATACTTATGGCTCTTTAACTGCGTGTAATGTATTGCGTTTCTGTGAGTATTTACCTCCATCTTCTGTATTTGTATTCTGTGGTACTTTAGCCACATCTTCTTACTTCGTGCTGTCACCCGATTCGCTTCCCCTGCTGTGTTTATCTACTGGCCATATTCTGTAGCTTTTCATCTGTGTATTGTTTTCTTGACCAACATGAGATCATAACGTAGAATTTACGTACTATTTGATAGAACCTCACATCCTGGTGGTGGCTGCCGGGCCATGGGATGTTCTGTGGAGATTCTGTGGAGCGAGGTGGCAGACCGTGGCATGTCCAAACATCACGTAGAATTTAAATAAATACAGAAGCAAACCTATTAACGTTGCCTTTTGGACGTATATGTCAACTGCCTGAGCGAGGAATCGAACCCACAACATCTGAAACCAAGGTCCTAGTGCTGAGCCATACAGCTGGCTCGTACCACTGAGCACTCTTGTTGAGCCTTTGGCTTTCTGTCTTTAAACGTAGAATTTACGTACAACTTCTTATAATTTCCACACCCACAGTGCAGGATGACAGTCTGTGGGATTTAACAGCCCAGTGGGAAGGGGTTCGTTTTTGGGGTGGTGTCCTCAGGGGTTATATTATGTAGGGGGTGAGCCCAAGAGGTAACGTTCTGCAAGACGGTTGACCTGTGGGGTAGGGCCCATGGTATGTAGTCACGTGATTGGAGGTCGGTGTATGGGGCGAGGTCCCATGGCGTGGAGTCATCTGGGATTGTCATGACGTCACTTCCAGTCACGTGGGTGTGTGTATACGTGTGTCTCTTTATATAGACGTAAACATTTAATAACCACTGTCCTTGTAACCATCAGGCCACCTTGCCAAACTAGGATACCACATATAATAGCTCTACAGAATTCTATATATATGGAATGTATAGAATTAAAACGACTGAATTTAGGCGTTTTACTATGTTTCAGGATACAACTATTACTTTGCAAAAAAATTTGAAACCTTTATTTCATATGACGAATCGTTTAATACAAACTGCTAATAATTATTTTTTTTTAAATTAATTTCTTTGAGCCTTAAGTCAGCCGAAGTAATGCTTGTATGGCTGAACCGGCTCAATTTTGAACATTATCAGACTTTTAGAGAATAAGAAATATCTGGTAAAGGGAGGTGCCAACCCGGGGATTCGATCCGGGAAACCTCCGATCATCGTAGGGGCCGAAAGATTGTCCAGAATTGGCCAGAATAATTCCCATAGCCACTGAAGGAGCATGGTAGCCTCTCACGCTACCCTGGCCGGCAGTCCTGGCGGGGACTTTGCCAAGGTCCCCTTTCCAGGAGTTCGACCAGGCTGAGCTCTCTCACAACTCAGCCACGACGACCACCATTTTGATTGGATTGTCTGCCTAGGTTTCCTAACATAAACGTTCTAGCTGAACCAATTCGGCAGTATGATTGATACGTCGTTAGCTTATCACGGGTGCTTGATGATGGGGGAAGGGGGAGGGGCGCTATTTTTAGTGCAGCCGTTCATTTTTTCTGTCATTCCTTTGTTGTCGCAGTCTAAAACGATTATAACGAGTTTGAAATTTTAAATAATCATCAATAGGTTACAAAGTGGCTGCATTTTTTAATACCGCAGAAAAGGTGGCCACGTTAGTCTTTGTAATGCGTCATGTACTGGAACATGGTCTTAAACCAGTACACCACTCCTATTTATAAGGGAACATTGTTTGTGCTCGTGGTAATACTTTATCTTGCTTTGAACTAAAATAATTGGAACAGTATTTTAGAGATTTCAACTGCATAAATACCTTTAAACCACTTTCTGTTTCAGTTACTTTCTGACGGACTCTTTAAAATGGATCACTACCTGGAAGTTAAGGGTCTTGCTGCAGCCGGAGTTCCTGTGTATGCCTATTCCTATGACTTCCAAATATCTTACGTCAACCCAATATTTGCAATGGATCCTTCACACGGTAAGCAGTGGCCGTCAGTGGAGGGGCTGGAGGTTTGCCATCCATTCCCCCTGCCTCCCACATGTAATTCATTATTCCTGTTAAGGGCAGAAGTACACTCCGTCCCCACACACTTCTCTATCCGTATCATCCCCTTGCAGGGAAAATTCAGGATTACACCCCTTCCCTAAGTGCCTTTTGTTTCTGTGTCGCCCCCTTCAGCAAAAATCCTGACTAATCCAATGATTGTAAGCTGTAATTATGCCCGAAACACTCCTAAAGCAATCACTTCCTATTAATGTGTAGATAACCCCCTTAGATGTTGGATATTTGAGCTGCTAGATGGCATTAAGCAACAATTTAATTTGCGAAATTTAATTTTTTGAAATTTAATTTTTGAAACCAGCTCCAGGAAACATGCGAACCTAAAAATCATCTGCTATTTTTGCTCGGGTCCTTGGGGCACCCTCACAAAGCTTGTCATGCATATGGGGGACTTGCTTCGTGGTCCATTTTGTTGCTGTCCTTATCTATTTGAGAGTATCATGGACGAAAGGCTCACGCTGGGCCAAGAAAACATTGCACAAATTATTTCTGGTGGCTTACCTTTGTCGAGTCCTACATTAGGTCAGTCGCAGAATTCGAACTGGCATTCACTTCGTTTGGGGACGAGGACACTGACCACTGCATGTTGCTGCTCGCTTTGCTCGGGTCCCCAGGGCCCCTTCACAAAGCTTGCAGTGCATGTGGGGACTTTCTTCTTGGCCCGTCTAGAATCTGTACCATTTCGATGAGGAAATATCGATGAGGAAAAAATCGACAGATCCTGAACAAATAAAAATGAGGCGGAAGTCAAAACAATGAGCGACATGCTGTAAAACGTTTACCTTCCCTTAGTTGAGGATTAATTCTTCAGTTCTTGTCCGTACTAAGTTCAACAGTAAAACATGGTTGTATCCCACAAACCTGTCCAGCAATCGCACAGAAAAGGAAAAGGAAGGCTTAGTAATTCTACAAAAATAACGAACCTGACCTCAACATTAGAAGGGGACAAAATCCACGCTACTGGTATTCTCATGACTACTGACTACAAAAAAAAAGCTATCCTAGACGAACTCGAAAACACAAGCCATTATGAAGACATTGACTTCGACCCAATCAAAACTGCATGCAACAAAATCAGTGATCACTTGGAAAACTTTCAGCTAGAAAAGAAATTCTTCTCGGTGAGACAAAGCCCGCCCACAATTGGAATAACATTTGGGCAAAGTGATAAAACTCGTCGTAAGTAACGTACACACGGAGGAGAATACTGCTGAGGTTATCAGCAAACTGCAACTCGTAAATTAGACAAGGACCTCCGAATTTCCTGTCTCCACTTCAAGAAAATGATCCCTCGTATAGCTGTCGACATGCCATTAAGCCTCAATCCCCCTTGTAAGTGCAACTTAACTACTATAAATATGACGGGCCTATCAGTGAGTCACTTTGGTGCAGGCAGTAGAAATGACATGGATCTACATTTGCGAAGGATGGTTTGTGAGGGTAATCCAAATCCTTGTCATATATGATTGTTAATATGATTTCTAGGTCTAGTATGCCCTACCACTACAAATCTCAATGACATTAGTGATTCGACGTTCAGGGAATTAGCAAGCATTAGCATTACCTTTAGAGATAAATATCGATAAGACAGTTTCCCTTAAGATTTCTATGGACAAATTTTGTATATCTTCTTTCTTGTTGCTGGAAAATATATTATACCTGTGAATTTTGCATGTGTGCTCTCATTACCTCTTGAGGATTTACGTTGCTAAAATCCGACCAGCTTTGTAACCCACTGCGCATGCGCAGCCCTTCTTATAAAAGAGCTTGCAACGAAAACATTTGCATCTCTTGTTCTCAAGCGACCTGTCATACAATCACTCGATCCTCTCCTTTCGCCACTTTTGCTTTCGCAGGATTTTCTCCATAGGATTTTTCTTGTTCTACCGAGGTGACTTCTCCCTCTTTTGTAGCGATGCCAACCGCTTCGTTGGCGGGACTCTCATCGTCGATCATTCATCCTTTTTCACCGGGACTTACCAACCCTACCGCTAGATCGTCACCTACCTCGCTGCCATCCATTACGAAAGCTGCCACTCTTTTCTCTGCAAGCTCTCAATTTTTTCACTATGGGGCACCACCGCTGCTCGCTCGCTGCCTTTGCCCGCAAGAGTTTTCGTCTCTTCCAGCGTTCGCCACTCTCGTTGTGTTGCAGACCTTCTTGGAACCCTGCGGCCATGGCCACTCGGTTACTCGAGCCACCTTTAGCCATCAGGCAAAAGGAATCCGGACCTAACCTTCTTGCTGCAGGTTTTTGGAACGTAGTAGAGCAAGCCGCTGTTCAAGCCCAGCTGAACGAGGGAAATTGTCTCTGTGTGGTCGACCTCTCCCCTTCCCATCGAAGTGCCTCTCGCCCACTTCGATCGGCCCCGCCTCCATCGTGGCTTTGGCCATCACAGACTGCTTGCCGACTTCAAGCCTGAATCATCCGCTGTCACTGGCCGTTTCCCGTCCGCATTTCATCACCCTGTGGTGCCACCGCTTAAGCCATACACCGTTGCTGCTACTTACGGGTCTTGAACCCACACTTCCAGCCGGTTACCTCTCTGCACCCCACTTAGTGTCCGGCACTTCCTTGTTGATTGTCACCATCTTGATGGTGTTCGTCGTCGTTTCCATCTTCCGCATGACATTGCGCGTCAATTGGGTGATAAGTCTGTCCTCCTGTCCGGTGTTTTTCATTTTTGCAGGAGGTACAGATGTATGACAAGATTTAGGTTAGGGGTTTGAATAACATCTCTGTAATGTGTGGTGCAGTGGCAACCCGGACCACTGCACTGTGACTGAGGTTGGCGCTAATGACCAAGCTGTCGACGCGCCATTAAGCCTCGTCTCCCCCCCCCCTCTCTGCACCTTCCACTCCCAAGACAAATGACGTCATCTAAACAAGTGCTCGTCTCATTCGTACCAATAACGAACCCACGTTTTGAGTGAAGCTCTTCAGGACAAGTAACGTCTCCACTTTTACAACTTGTCTCAATCGTAACTAGGCACGTATCCAGTGAAAATCCAAGTCGAATTTGTTGTCTACAAAGCCGCTCGTCTCGATCGTAGCTAGACCAAAACCCACGTACCGAGTGAACAAAAAAAAAAGAAGAATGGAGATGTCCTAACTAATCGTCTTACCTTCAGATCGATGACATTTCAAGACGAATGATGTTCTCCACACCACAGTTCGTCTCAATCGTGGCTAAAACCCACGTTTGGAGTGACGTTTTCAAGGTGAATGGCGTTTTTAACATCAGCAACTCGTCTCGATCATGGCCTGAAACCACGTATCGAGTGGAAACTCAACTCGGATGTTGTTCTCCACACCACTTCTAGTCTCATTCGTGGCTAAAATCCACGTATTGATTGAAGTTTTCACATAAATTGAATTTCAAGACGAAAGACGTTATCCACATTACAGCTCGTCCCATTCTTGGCTTAAGCCAATGAACTGAGTGAAGCTCTCAAGACGAATGGTGCCCTCAACTGTTGCTCGTCTCATTCGTGGCTAACACCCACGTTTTGAGTGAATCTTTCAACGGGACCGGCGTTCCAGCCCTTACAGCTCGTCTCACGCTTGGCAGGAGCCAATGCATTGAGTGAAGTTTTCAAGATGAATGCCCAGTGGTCTCTTCGAACCCTGGGCTACTTCCAAGAACCCCACTTCTGGAAGACAAGACAAATGTCATCGTTTCGGCTGGTAGCTCGTCTCTCTCTCATGGCTTGAACCCACGGATAGAGTCGGCTGTTTCTCCTTTCGTGGACGTCTGCCCTTGTACCGCTTTCTTCAATGACCCTGCTTCGCTTCTGAAAGACAAGCCGTATGATGTTGTTTCAACCCGTGCCTCGTCTCGCTCGTGGCAAGACCCTCGTGTAGAGTCCGCTACTTCTCCCTTCGTGTCCAGTGCACTCTTGCAGCCTTGCGCAGTTTTCCTCAATGACCTTGCTTCTGGAAGACAAAACGAATGCCCTTGTTCTCGCCACCAGGGTTGACAACCGCCCGATTGCCGCTTCAAACTGCAAGTGTCTTTCGTGGTGAATTCGTTACCTTGAACTGAAACCTATAGGAACCAATGCCTTACCCATCTCTCTCAAATCAGGTTTGCACCTAAGCATTCTACCAATTCGTTTGCAGACCAACCAGTTGGAATCAATGCCGACGATCTGTACATTTATCCTGCGCCTCACTGCCCGAAAGTTCCACCACCCGCTGAGATCCATCTCCAACCCATCTCTGCACTGCATCACCATAGGTTTCCAATCCGCAGTTAAGCAACTTTTCAAGACGGCACCTTGACCGCAACCACTATCACCCAAGCCCGCAACTGAAGGCAGTAAGCTTCCAAACAAACAAACAAAAAAGAATCTTCCCTAAAAGCTTCACTTTTACTCCACCAATCCCTAGCCGCCTGACGACACCAGCTCCACCAGGTACTGAGGCCAACCCGTCCAACACAACAGCATATCCTTAGGCACCTCGGTCGCCTGGTACTCGTGCCGTTTTAATCCCGAAAGCTACACGACAAGTTCTCTCACCCCGGACTGCAACGACATGACCCCCGTCATTGCAGTCCCTTGTGGGCCTTTCGAAGCCACCAATTGGACGATGGCTTCGACACCCGAATGCTCGATTTCTTGACTCCAACACCCGAATGCTTCA